>JAODKN010000063.1:26195722-26211683 GCA_026774425.1 Petrocephalus zakoni
AATGCCCCCTACCGTACAATCAAATTATGACAGACTATATACAATTGAGAGCATACATTTACATTCACATGTTAACAGTACACGTCATATTGAGGACTGTACAATTTCCACCATAGCTAACTTAGTTTACACGCATAAAACATCACGCATTACCAAATACCAGATCAGGGGTGCGTTTCCCAAAAGCTCTAGTTAGCAACTAACGTAGTTGGACTCATTCAGTTACATTGTTCTAACTATGTAAGTTGCTAATGCTGTTAGCAGCCATGCTTTTGGGAAACGCATCCCAGATCTGTAGAGAAAAAAACAGGCAAATATGAAACGTATATTGATATTGGTGGTGTGATGTTGAGCGAGTTTGCGTACAAACGTTTTTTAGCGTGGTTTCGACACGAAATCTCTTAATCGGATCACGATAAAAATCTATCTTTACTGCCCCGGAACAACTAGCAGCTTTTCTGATAGAATATGACATTGTGTATTTTTTGCGTATTTAAATTTTCTTCTTTTTCATTGTGTATTTAAAAGATGTATGTCATACACTCTTGAGGTCACGAAGAAAACGTGGACAGGTTAGGCAAGCTAGAACGAGTCCACCATTTATTTGTTCCACAACAACAGAGCGAGAAAGCGTAAAAAAACCATACGCACTTAAAGTGACCACAGTTACCCAGCGCACATCATGTTAGTAATGCATAACCAGCCTGAACTCAACTATGGTGAATTATGCCTGAACTATACTTGTCACAAGTAGTGTTATTAATGTCTGCTACAACACCACACTGAACCGTTCAACATGGCGACGGGCCTCGGGAAGGCACAAACGAAGGCGGGGTGGTGAGGCAGAGTGTGTAGGGACCAGTGATTGGAAGCTCGACTCAATTAACTGATTTAATTCTTTAAAACTTTTAATTCTTTAATTCTTTATTAACAGTAACAGGGCTACAAAAATAACTTTTTTTTACTTTTCTAAGTTAATAACAACACACACATAGTTTATTGTTTAAATTGCTAATCAATGTAATTTGAGTACTGATTCTGAATAAGCCAAATATGTGTTAAACATCTATGGGGGCTGAGCCCCCCTGAAATGAAAATCCTAGAAACGCCCCTGATCATAATAAGTCTAACGGTGTCTGAAGGTCACGTTATTTGACATTCAACAGAAATGTTCAGCTTGACTATTCACAAGAAAAAAACTGTATAAAAATCAGAAAATGTGTCGATGCTGAATAAACACGCGTGTATATATAATTCGTGTTTTCTTTACTTAACAACTACAAATTCATGTGCATGAGTATCACGGACTACATCACAGTTAACAACAACTACAATATTACCAACTTACGGTTTTCGGACACTTGGTCGGTTACTCAAACAAACGGTTCGCGAATCGATCCCAAGAGATTTTATTAAGATATTGTTTAATTCTTCTCTGGTTTTATTTCTCTTTTAATAGTTGGTTTGTATATTATATTATATTGGTTTGTATATTACTGTCTGGTATTGCTTTATTATGGTTATATATATATATAATGTCATATATATATATATAATGTCATTCATATATATATGAATGACATATTAATTGTTTATGTATGGTCTGTTTTTACATTGTTGATTGCATTCAGTTTAATCTTTGCAACAATTTCTCTGGAGAAAAAGGACACATTTGCACTTTTATTTTAATACAGGAAAAGACATGTGCGAGTAATTGGACCCTTAAAATGACAAGAAAAGACAAAATACAGTAATAATACTGTCAGCAGTCACATACAAAAACGGAGCCGTTCGATGAACGAATCGAACGCAATGGCTCTTGGGATCGATTCGCGAACCGTTCGTTTGAGTCACCGACCGAGTGTCCGAAAACGGTAAGATCGATTCGTTCATCAAACGGGTTCTCGGGTTTTTTTGGAGTCAGAGCCCGTATCTCAGGATAGGAAGGGGATATAACTGTCTCGGGCAACCGAGCGCGCTGTATCATTTTCCTGGTCTCGATCAACTTTTACATGAATATACAGTTCTGTATATACTGTAATGAGCACAGTACTGTATATACCTTAATGAATATACAGTACTGTATATACTTTAACGAGCACAGTACTGTATTTGAAAAAAAAACACGATAGAGTGAAGCCGCGAAGTGGCGAGGGACGACTGTACACAGCAATTGGAGCGATTAATTATATTGCGTTCTCGAGTTTGCTCCTTGTTTCAGCTTAGTAAAGTTCGTATGTTCATTCATATAATATAATATTCATATAGTTGTATGATGTAGGGCTAAAATGAGCTTCCCCTGTTTGAAAGACTAGCAGCCGCCACTGATCCTCTATGTACATGAATTTGTGTGTATATACATAGGCCTACATACATATATACATACATACCTGAGAAGGCAGGCAGTAAGTGAGTAAGATCTGCCACTGTACGGCTGTCCTCCGCTAACCCCCCCCCCCCCATTTAAAGGCGAAACTTCAAACCAAGCATGATGTCAAGCAGAAGTTTGGCATATATTTATATGTAAAATATGAGGGTCGTAATTGATATTTAGTTGTAAGGTGACCTCATCCACCCCCCCCCCCAAAACAAAACTGCGCAATAATGTATTCCCAATTCTGGCAGCGGCTGTGGGTAGCTGCCCCCAGACCGGCACGAACCGGTATGCGGGACCCGTCTGCTTACAGCCGGGTTTTCATAGCCGTCTCGGGGGGAGGGGGTGCCAAGTGGCCATTTCGGATAGTGATTTATAAGTGTGGCAAAAAAACGCTCTCTCATAATGATAATAAAAGCCTCATAATGATAATAAATTACAACACACCCCTTCTGATCCAGAGAAAGTGAAAAGCATTTTAACATTAGAATCGTGCAAAATGCACAATGGTGCACAGTGCATTTTTTTTCCTCGGCGCAGGAACAAATTAATTATTATAGGCAATGCATTTTCAGTAGCAACAATAATTTTCCGATTTAAACAAGTTTGTGCCCCAATACAAATAGATTTTTAGAACAGGAAATAGTGTTTTTGCAGTTTGATTTTATTCCAAGTACATTAGCATTCGTCTCTAGATATTCTAGACAGGAATCACAAAAAAATGTCAATATGCTTTAGCACACATGCTCCAGAAGCAAACATACTGCGAGCTAATAAATAACTACAGTGCAATTAAAATAGAATCGGACGTACGACGCGGAGGTTTGCAGACAAGACTCCGGGGTGCGCGCTGGGGATTCGCCGGGATCCGGGCAGCAACAGGATGTCAGAGATCTTCACGGGTGAAAGGGGGCGAAAGCGGAAAATGGAAGACGAAGAATGTTTTCTTGCTTTGTTCCCAAATGGGGGTCTCGGGGAAGCCTGGAGACGAATCCCCCGGTCCCGTGCTCACATTCGATTTGGTTGTAATTCCCTACCGCTGCTTGATGAACCGGTAACAAAGAGCCGATGCCCGTCTGCGTGTCTAGTCCTCACCCGCTGAAATGCTGGACAGCTCCCCTTCTCCCGTTCCTCTAAAGACTGCTCCTCCCGTCACTGTTTAGACACCTAATACACAACGAAAGAATATATAAAGGTGTAAATAAATAATCATTTGCCTAAACGGGGATGTTAAGTGATCTTTTTATGCATTCAGTCAAGGCGAATGCACCATGCAATCATTTTTTACTATGTGTTTAATGAATATATGACTATTATAATGCACGTGAGCTGTGATGTCTTAGATTTACTGAATGGGTTTCACGGCGAGATGCTGAGAAGGAACCTGGCGCATCCCTTCATCCCTGCTTTTCAGGCGAGAGGTGGGGTAGGGACCGGTGCCGGATACACGCCGAAGCTGCTCGCCCGCACTGCAGCTTAACTCTTCCAGCGCCGAGGACCGCGGGTGAGTTCATGAAATTTATTCTCTTGCCTTTTTCGACGACTTAAGCGGGCCGATTTCACCGTGGCTACTTAAAAAAAGGACAGAATCGCTATTTGATTGCTTAAGAAGCGAGTTATGGATTCCCTGCTCGGTGCCGGTTGAAGAATAGAAGTTTTGACATAGAGCTGTAGAGCACCTAAGACATGAAAGACTGGCGGGACCCTTTCCTCCTTCAGTGTCCTTACATTTAAATGTCTTACATACATCCTCATCCTCGCATCCGGTTTGGATTTGGAGAAGAAACTCAGTGTGCAAGACGTTTATGCACCATGACATCTTCCCGTAAATTGCAACGAATTAAATATTCTGTGTATCCTGTATTGGTACATATTCCATATATATTTATATACGGTACATAATGTGTATTATTACAGTAGATTATGTATGCAGATCGTGTGCGTATATTGTTTAACACCGGCTATTTTTTCGCCATTATGAAGTATGCAGAACGTCACATGTATTTCATAAAATGCTTGGTTACTTATGCATACATGAAACCTACCTTATGTGGAAGCCGGTTACGTAAACTGGCGCATGTGGAAAGTGCAAGTGTGTTAGTAAGTATGTTTCTGTTACACGTTTGTTAGTTGAGGGTCCTGGTGCGATATAATTCCCCCTGCTCACCAGACTTCATATGCGCCCAAAATCCCCATATCCCCAAAACCAGCCAGCATTTGTAAAGATCGTTGCTATGTACAGTATGCATATAATGGTTTTGATAACTGAAGTGAAAGTTGTTTCCAGTCACAATATCACATAAATATTATACTAATTATACCTTTAAGCAAGGATCAATTAATACTCTGTTTCCATGCCTGAACACTCGTTTCTTAATGTCAATTCCAAATTCTTACAGACCAAAATGATGACATGAAGCAATTAGAGCAATTATGTGAATGGAGGTGCCTGGTCCAGTACAAGGTCAAATCGTATATGTTATAGGTTGCTTCACTGAGCTGCTTCTGATGAAGGACTTTTCAGGTCAATATGTGAAATATATATATATATATATATATATATATATATATATGTATTTCCCAGGAACATGCATGAAGTGTTTTGGTCCAGTAGGAATCATCACTAATTCCAGAAGGGTTTTTATAACTGTTAATTTAATATTTCAGGTTTAAAGTGATGTGGTTCATAGTGGTAATATGCTTTTTAGAATTGAGGCAGGTTCTTCAACTGAGTGAAAAGTTTGGGATTCAAGAAAACAAGAAACGATTTTTAAATCTCCAAAGTTGTATTTGAGAAACATAGCACTACCAGATGTGTAAATTCTTCCAGAATATGCTTTAAGAAGTTGGACCCTAATATTAACAAGACAGTAGTCTAGCAATGTATAAGCTATTTGTTTCTAAATTGTGATGTGACCAAGGAGACTAGTATTTGCAAGGTGAGTCTAAAACCGAGTGATGTAACTAAAAAGATGATCCTTAAATGTTCAGCATTAAAATCTGTTTGTATGTGAGTCACTTCACAGCTGTGAGTCTCTACGGGGTGTATGCAGATACATATTCTGCAGGAAAAACTGTTGACCTTGTCAGGTTTGAAAGCCTATCGACCATGAAATAATTCACCGTACTGCAAAAACGAAAAATGATGTATGTTTCTGAGTAATGGTATCCCCCCCTCCCTCTTTGTAAGCATTTTGAGCTGCACTAATTAACTTTTAATCATTACACTAGCATTTATGGTGCAGAAGAAAGCGGATTCTACACACCGAAACACAGGAGCACCAATGGAATGAGCATTAACGAAACTCTAGCCGAGAAGGTGCATGTTAATACAATTTATAATCATCATGTTATTGATTTCTACAGCAGCGACTGCCCTGAATATAGAGTGGTCTGGTTTGATAAGTACTAAGGAACTATTCTTCACTATCAGCCTGTCTAGCTTGCCTACATGTCAATTTCTGCATTTCATCTAATGAGCTGATTCCCGATAAAGACATCCTCATGCCGGTGACATGTGGTGTGAGGATAGCCTGCAAGGCGATATTGGTACTTAGATGCTAAACAAGTCAATTTTAAAACCCAGCGGAGCCGTTTGCTGACTTCTTGTTAAACAAAGGGAAGGACGAGCATGATATGCTCTGCCACTTTGTGACCTGTGGGAGAGGGAGCAGATGGCAAAGTCATGTAAGGTGACGGATGCAGGAGGGAGCTTCCAAACTTACCTGCAGCTTTCTATTAGCAGTACATGCAGACAGTGGTGGGTAGCTGCTCAGCAGGCTGTTTTCAGATAAGCCTTTCAGCACAGCTGCCGCCAGCTGTCACAGGTGGTCCCTCTTTTTCAGAGTGTACTCCTGCACCACCAGCCTGTCTGTGCTTAGGGTTCCTCCTGTAATTGCAGGAGTTGATAAAATGGAAAAAGGAAATAGATGTGATCCATTGAGGGATTACTGGATGATGAATCTGGCCAGATCCAGCAGTGGATTGGGAAGCCAAGGCAGGAATCAAACAGGTGGAACCAAAAGTGGTGTTAGGCAGACCCTAAAGTACCAAAAGGGCAGCTATAAGCCTTAGTCAAAAGAATTAAGATGGAGTCACATTGGGGATTTGCAAACTCCCAAGACCATTCTGAGACTCAATTCGCTAAAGGTCCTTTGAGTAGTACTGTCTTTTTTGTTTGCTGAAATACAGCTCAGAAGGTTGCCAGAACAGGGACACACCTCCTTCTGTACATGCTGCAGGCAAAAAGCTTTGCTGTTAGTTATTGCTGTAACACCCCAACACCGCCTGATCTGGGACCTACAGTATGAGCATAGGGTCGCAGAGTGAGGCCACCGTCAATCCGGCCTCTTTCCAGTTCTTCTCTCTGCTCTAATTGTTGCCCTGGTCTGCTAGTCACACTTGACAGAAGTGTTTTCCTGGAAGCATTGTTAATTTGCTGCAGCAGCTAAAATGTTGTCATTCAATGATTTCCAACATGATTAGCAACCATCATAGACCAATTTCAAACTGACTACACTAGAGGCTCACCGAGGGAAAAGATTGCAAATGCTTAGGCATCTGAAGTCTGAAGAAAAGCAATATACAACGAGCTTCCCAAACTGGCATTACTTTCATCGGTATAGAATTCACTTTCATATTGAATTTGCTTCAAAGGAAAGGAACAAACAGAACAGTGATGACTGTTGCTACAGTTATGCTACAGTCATGGAGCGACAGTGTCGACTGGCCAAAATCCAATCACCTGAATGTCTAGTTTCAGATTTCTTTGGGAAGTCATGTGCATGATTTCATTAGTCAACACATTTTCACATTGAGGTTCATAGATTAACTAGACTACAGTATTCTTGGATTACACATTAAGATCCACAAATTTGTAAGTAAGAAACCTATATTATGAATATCCTGATGGGCAGTATTGGCTTCAGACTTCCAACTTCCACTGTGTGTATGCAGTTTGCATGTTTATCATCTGATTACATTATGGATTCTACTTCAATACAAAGATTTTTTTTCCTCTTTTCAGGAATGGCCCTTTGGACCGGGAGCGCCAAGCATACCTCTGTAGCCTGCCATCGCTGCTCAATACACACACTCAAAGAAGCACAACAGAACTTCTAGAAAAGCAGTGAACGCTGTCAGAGCACCCGGGGCAACAGACACGCAAAGCAGCCAATCACAGTCCATCCAACAGCAGCAGCTGGCCAGCAGCGGATAGACGGAAGGAGCAGAGGCAGATTCTCCAGACCTGGATGCAGAACCTCTTTGAGCAGAACTTGGACATGGCCACGGCTCTGCTCGCTGGAGAGAAGCTGAAGGAGCTCATTTTGCCCGGGTCCACTCAGGATGAAAAGGGCGGGGCCTTGGCAGGCCTTATGGTCCAGCTGAAGCTGGAGCTGCCCTTTGACCGCGTGGTCACCATCGGCACCGTCATCATTCCCATCCTCCTAGTCACCCTGGTCTTCACGCGCAACTTTGCAGGTCAGTGAAACCCCTTGGGGCTCTTATGCTAGGAATGCATACAGAGAGCTGTGTACCGACATGCTGCTTGTCATGGACGCTCACTGCGCCTGTTACACGTTTAATGACTGTTTATCCAGTACAGGGCTGCAGTGAGTAGAGGGCCCGTTCCAGAAAGCACAGTGCATTAGACCAGGGACATGCATTCACTCAGCAAATCACAGACTGAGATACCAGCCCTCCTAACCGAATGTTTTCGGACCGTTGGGAAAAAAACCCATGCAAATGCAAGGAGAACATGCACACACACACACACACACACATACACACAGATTAGGTATTTATATCTTTGTGGGGACTCTCCATTCATTTCCATTGGCATAACCCTAATCCCAGTTATGACAACCTTAACCCCTACCCAGCCTTAACCTTAACCATACTGTAGGTAACCAAACAAAATACAAGACTTTTGGAATTTTTTACTTTTTATAAAATTGCATTTCCCCTTGTGGGGACTGAAAAAGATGTCTCTACAAGGTCAAAATAACTGTTTTTAACAACAAATAACATTTGGTCCTCACAATGCAACATATACAAGCCTGCTCACACACACACACACACACATATACAGGAATTACAACCATGAAGACAATCATGTGGACCACAATTATTAAGAACCAGCATTCATTTCACTTCATGAAATGGTTCTTAATTGAAGTAATTATGTTGTAATTCTACTCACTGCACTTAATAATAATAATGTAACATGATTTTCAATATTATGATCTTAGTTAAATATTTATATACACTTTAGGCTTTTTTGATAAAATAAAGCACTTATTATAAGTAGCAGAAGTCGTCCACAGAGTAGTGGTACATTTCAACATAGTGAAATATTATTACATGTGTTCCTTACAGTAAACAGTGAATACCATAGATACATGCACTGGTATTTGTACGCTGATTTACTAACCCAGTACGCTGATAGTGGGCAATTTTTTAAGCTTCACACCCATTTGCCTGAAGGGGGCGATATACACCGAACTAACTCTTATGTAGCCCTTTGCTTTACATTAAGCTGCAGGTGGAAAGTGGAAAATAACCACCTATAATGCTCATATAATAAATACAATTTACCTGCTTGCTAAACCTGCCCTCCAGTGTGTTGCTCAAAAGTGTGAAGATGGGCCTATCATAATCGATACACTAGCTTTTATCATCTGCGAAGCTCAAACATTAAGAGTAACTCTGATGCTCAGATGGATGCAAATCATACATTGACGTGAGTCATTTAATATAAGTGAAATTTAAGACATAAATTTGGATTACATAGCAGAACCAAGTGTAAATAAATGGGGACATCAAATTGGTACTTTACAAACCAGCCCTGATGCAAGAACGCAGTGCTGATCCTATGTGTTTGAAATCAGTGTGTAATCAGAGCAGATTATGCTCAGCGTGTTTAAAAAGGGAGGGGGGGTGCTTTGGGCTCACTGCTGAGTCAGGCCGTCTGCATAGCTGCACCAGACAGCCGGCTATGACTGCGCGTTTGACTTTCTGCTGCGCCAGGGGCTGCGCTATCCCCAGCGCATACAGATGTCACAGGCAGCCCTGCATTGCCTTCAGGAACACCAGCCATTTTGGCTGCAGTTAAAAGGGTCCCATTTACCAGTTTACCAAATTCCACCCATGTCCAAAGGTTTGCATTTGCACTTTAAATCAGATTTATTTCCAAAGTGCTCAGAGGCATTTGAAGGTCATTGAGACATTGGACCATGCGTCTTATGAAGAAGGTATTTCTAGTCGGTACCTTTATATTATACATGGCAAATAACATACTCAAAAGCATTTACTTGTGTTTCAGAGTCGATGGACGGAGAGACTTCGGTATTCCATAAAGAATTTTCGGCCTATATTCACAAAGCCTAATAAATTCTTGTAATTCATTGTGACACATTCATAAAGTATTATAAACACAGCTATAACTGTTTATAAAAAGGCATAACACATTATAGCCACATTTCTTATGCGTTTTGAATGCTCTATAATGCACAATAAATATCTTCATAATGTATTATAATGGTCAGTATAAGGATTAAAGATGCTTTAATGCTGTGATGCATTATGAAGGTGTTTATGAAGGTTATAGACCTTTATAAAGCATTCATAATGCATAATACACATGACTATAATGTGTTATACATTTTGTAAATAGTTATAGTCAGGTTTACAATACATTATGAATACATTATAATGCATTATGAAGGTATGTGTAATGCAGTATAATGACTGCTTTAAGTGTTACTAAAAATTCTCCATTAGCCAGAAAAAAATGATTTGTCAAATACAGAAGCCAAAGATGTTTTTTATATTTCACAGCAGTAATAATATTTAGCAGTTGAAAAAGCAAAATTCAGCAAATGCTGACAGCCATGTCTGCTAATCTCTGTTAATTAAGCAAGTGATGCCATGTGATTGAAGCCGGTAGTACCAGACGTAGCAGATATTTGCATATGAGTGAACCGCAAATACTTATGAATAATGCGATTGGCTAATTTAATCATGGTAATCATATGGTGATTAATCATATGATAATTATACTCTACCCCATATCTTTAGAGGAGTCCATATATTGCTATACTCCCAGCAACTTCACACGTGACCAGGCTCTATACGCCCGTGGCTACTGCTGGACGGAGCTGCGGGACGCCACCCCCGGGGTGGAAGCAACCCTGCGGTTGTCTCTCTTCGAGCACAAGTTCCTGCCCTACGCCTTGCTGGCCTTCGCCGGCATCATGTACATCCCCGCCCTGGGCTGGGAGTTCCTGGGCTCCACCCGGCTTACCTCCGAGCTCAACTTCCTGCTGCAAGAGATCGACAACTGCTACCACCGGGCGGCCGAGGGCCGGGCTCCTAAGATCGAGAAGCAGATCCAGTCCAAGGGGCCAGGAATAACGGAGCGCGAGCGGCGGGAGATCATCGAGAACGCGGAAAAGGAGAAGAGCCCCGAGCAGAACCTCTTTGAGAAGTACCTGGAGCGGCGTGGCCAGAGCAATTTCTTGGCTAAGTTGTACTTGGCCCGACATCTGGCAATCATCTGCCTGAGCTCAATCCCCATAACCTACCTGAGCGTCTACTATGCCCGGCAGCGGCAGAACGAATTCACCTGTGCTCTGGGGGAGCCTCCGGACTCGAGCAGCGCCCCTGACCTGCGGCTGAGCGTCAACTGCAAGCTGCCATCCGTGCAGCTGCAGCGGATCATGGCGGCCGTGGACATCGGGCTTCTCTGCTTCGTGAACCTCATCATCTTGGTCAACCTGCTCCACCTCTTTGTGGTGCGCAAGTCCAACTTCGTTTTCGACAAGCTGCACAAGGTGGGCATCAAGACGCGTCGCCGCTGGCAGAAGTCGCCGTTCTGCGACATCAACATCCTGGCCATGTTCTGCGATGAGAACCGCGACCACATCAAGTCCCTCAACCGGCTGGACTTCATAACCAACGAGAGCGACCTGATGTATGACAACGTGGTGCGGCAGCTCCTTGCTGCCTTGGCACAGTCCAACCATGACGCCACACCCACAGTGCGGGACTCAGGAGTCCAGACCATAGACCCCAGCCTTGACCCATCCGTCATAGGTGTGGGGGAGTTGGGTGGGGAACCGCTCATCGTCAAGCGACCGCGAAAAAAGATGAAGTGGATCCCCACCTCAAACCCTTTACCTCAGTCTTTCAAGGTATGAACTGCTGATTATTTTCCCGTTAAGGTTTGTGAATATGCTAATGTGACTTTGAGTGCAACAATCACAAGAAAAACATGGAGAAGTGAATTATGGGAAAGCTTAGTCATAAAATATACTGTGCATAATTTATACAGTGGAAAAGAGGTGAGTTTTAAGACCAAATTTTCTTTAACCGGACTACACTTGTTTCATATTATATATTTATCTGATTTGTTGAAATACTTTTTGAGGAACACAAATAGTAGCAGTACCTTTTCAGATCAAAAATGCGCTGGGGACACTCTGACCAGGATGTCAGCGTCGTAGTAGTATGTTAACTGAAGAAAGAGTTTATTTTAAATACAGTAGACCGGCTGAACTAGGCCCCGACCTCCCTGGTCCCTGTTCATAGAGAGGATTTCTTCTAGGTGAGACCAGTTCCTCCCTCATCATTCCACTGTTGTCCTCTGTATGCAGGAGCCTCTGGCCCTGACCCGGCTTGAGAACAGCACCAAACCCGACAAGCTCAAGCCAGTGCGTCGCAAAACTGTCGCCGACACCTTCATGGCTCCCCTGCTGGACACCAAGAGCACACAGCACCCCCCAACCTCTAAAAGTATGGATGACAGGCCATGGTGGTTCTCTGTATCGATCCATCTGTGTTCCGTTCCACTTATTCAGTACAGAGTCTCTATGAGCCTGGACTCTAGGAAGCACAGTTCACATGATAGGAGAGGCCTGGAATGGGATGCCAGTCCACCTCAGACAAATGGACCTTTATGCATAAGTAAACTTACATCATCTTCATCACATCTTCATGTCACAGTCCTCCTCAGTTAATTGTCCAAGAATTGTGTCAGCTTTGATAAATTTCTTTTTTGAATTACATGGAGTTTGATGTATATAGGTGGATGTATATGTTTCTGTATTACCAGTGTTGCTATCTAACACATAACCTTCTGGCAGCTGGAGATCTGTGTGGGATTGGCATGGAGAAGAAGCATAAGGGCAATTTCTCCTTGGACGTCCACCCCTACATGCTGACCGTCCGCAAGCCCAAGGCTGAGGTGGCCCACGCAGAACCCATACCTCAGGACGCAGTGTTCCTCGAAGGCACGCACACCATAGTCCATGTGCCCTCCTCTATCACAGGTAGTGCCGAATGCTGCTTCAAATGATCTTCCTGTCGCTTGATGGAGATGATGAATCATAAGCAGGCTGCTTGGAAGCCGGTGACTCACCAAGACCCGTTGTTTTGCTTTATAGACTAATAACAAAAAATCCGTTTCAATGCTCCTTTTTTAAACTGATTGCCTTTTGAAAGTGTATGTTCTTCTAGAATCAGTAGATAAGTTGGTGTCGGTCAGACTGAACAGATGGTTCAGTTCTTTTACTTTGGATCTGTGCTGATTGGGCACCTAAACATCTTTAAATTTTCCCCCAGATAATAAAGAGGCTCTTCCTGAACCGAATCCATCCACATTCTCAGGGGTGACGCTCCCCACTTCTTCCTTCCTGAATGGCACCACTGGCAGCCTGCCCAAGACCGTCCCCTCAGAGTCCCAAGAGGATGCTGAAAATCAGGGGGGACCCTTCAGTCGAAATCCCTCCCACCCGCTCCTCAACATGCACCGCACGCTATATGAGGATGAGGAGCCTTCGGAGCAGGCGCACAGGGATAGGCTGGCTGAGAGACCTGCTGGGGAGATGATTGCAGCTGGCGAGTGCTGAGAGCTGGGCCTTGGCTGCGGCCTGCCCCCTCCACCACACCACATCTTCCTAAAACAACCCCGCTGCCACCCAGTGCCACTGCCACACATTGGCCCTCCACCAGGGAAGGGGGACTGAGAGGGACTGCACATTGCACTGACTCAGGATCAGAGCAGAACCTCCGGAAAAACTGGGAGGCGTTCTCCTAAGGACCAACATCACAAATGCGTGTCAGTGTTAGCAGAATACTTCATGAAAATGGAAAGACTGTTGAGAACTGAGCGGATGGTCACTCTTTCATCCTGGCTCTGTCCAGCACCACCCAATGACAGGCCACTGCAAAGATACTTAGCCTTATTAAAGTGTATCGTGGGGATACGATGGTGCTGAATCATCTGCTGTAATGTAACCAGAACCAGACTGACATAGGGATATCTTGTACAGGAGAGTTAAAACAAAGTGAAACAAGTGCTATACGTCGACAGATCCTTACCATCGTTAACTAAAGGATCAGCAGCCAAAAAGTATTCTATGCTACCAAGCTTCTTGTCATTTATCATGGATCACCAATACTGACCCCACCAGCTAATGACTATTGTCCATTTCTGACAGCCTTGGTCACAGATATATAGGACAACAGTTCCAGTTATGTTCAAGAAACTCAAGCAAGACAGTTGTTTACAAGACAGTTGTTAACAAGACAGGGAGTTTAAAGCCCTTGTCCCTCATGGCTTAAGAAAGCCATTTATTGTAGACCTGCTGCTTCTATACCATAATATTCAGTTATCAATCAATCAGAATCAGAAGACTTCCAAACCTAGAACATATAAATCAATGTTTCCCAGCTGTAGCCCTTAAATTGTTACATCCATCCATCCATCCATTCTCTACCGCTTGTCCGAGTTGGGTTGCAGGGGCAGCAGTCTAAGCAGGGAAACCCAGACTTCATTTACAGTTACATTCAGTTACATTTTTTTAAGACTGTTCAGCATACATTAATGGCTTCCCAAAATCCTCAAAAAGTCCCTTTGATTCTTTTGACATACGTCTCCTGGACTACCCCTTTATCAGAAGTGTGGAAGTTAATAATGTTGGTGAGTCTTTACTTGGAAAGAAATCGACAAGGAGCAGCCCTGGAGTTCACTGACAGTTTGTTCTTAGCCCTGGAGTTCTTGATATTTAACTGCAAAACTCCACTGCACCCTGGTAAAAGACCAGCTGGAAAACACCTCAATGTCACTCCAAAACGTAAAGATTCATTTACGGGAGTCAAACAAAGTTTGGCTCCTGAGCCCAAAAGAGAAATCCAGGAAAAGTCTTACTTATTCATGCCCTATTTTTTCTCTCTACTGTTTTGCAACAAGAGCCTTAGCCTGTTAGGAACCTGGAACATTTAACTTCTTCCTACAAATATTCTATGAACTGCTATGGTACTTCTTCTACAGGAGTACAGAGGGGTCAGTTGTTGAAAACGGCCCCAAGGAAACATATAACATTGTGATGAACTTGAGCTGTAAGACATGTTATGAAGTTAAAACAAGGGGTGATGAGAAGACCGATTTAATGTACTTATTTGTCAGTATCGACCATTCATGTTTCGACTTATTTTAACATGCTATGAATGACTTTGAGAAGCATATTGAGATGAGCACATGGAGGCATCCTACCGCCAAGCTGGTGAAGTTGTGGTTAATGGGAAATGTGCAGCCATATTTCAGTCCCTCAGACCTCAGCGTGGCACCTCAGCCACATGTGTTGGGCCTGATGCAGTCATCTGAACCTGCTGTCACGTCGCCTTCATAAGGCCTCCACCTTATGGCATCTCCACTGACGTTTTTACATTCTTCACCATCCAGAATGCTTTTACTCTCTGATGGCAGCTTGCTGTCTGTTATAACCCGCATTCAATCAAAAAAGCCTTCACAGCATTCGCCACAACCTGCCGTGCTGAGATATAAAACAACATAAATATTTATAAGGAGTAGTACCTATCAATAAGACTAATGTGTTAGAGAATCCTGTAGCAAACCCCCCCTCCCCCAGATACCAGCTCCATACAACTATACCAGCGATAATCACAGAGATGAAGGCACCCAAAGAGCGAGAGAAGAAGGACTGCACATGCTGCCTGAAAGGAACCCATCAGAACCAAATAACCCGTAGGTGAGAGTGGATAAGTTGACAGATAGACAACTAACAAAAGATGAATCAGAGAGAGAAGAGATTAGTATGGAGCCTGCCAGGGTTCAGGCACGGTTTACAAATCCATGCCCACGGGTTAGCATTCTGTACCCATGGTTTACAAATCCATGCCCACGGGTTAGCATTCTGTACCCATGGTTTACAAATCCATTCCCACAGGTTAGCATTCTATACCCATGGTTTACAAATCCGTTCTCATGGTTTAGCAATCCGTGCGCATGGTTTACAAACCCGTACCCAAGGTTTATCAGTCTGCGCAGACGTGTTTGCAAAGAAAGTTGCATGTTGCTTTGCACATTTGCACCACTCACATAGTGTTATGTTATTGTTTTGTCTTACTGTTCTTTGGCATTTTATATTTTTCTATTTAGTACAGTATATTTAGTTTGTATAATAATGGTATATACACTCACCTAAACGATTATTAGGAACACCATACTAATACGGTGTTTGACCCCCTTTCGCCTTCAGAACTGCCTTAATTCTACGTGGCATT
>JAODKN010000063.1:26262434-26277672 GCA_026774425.1 Petrocephalus zakoni
GAAATGTCTTTGACTGAAACCCATTCTGCTGTGGTGTCCTCATGAAACTGTGTGACTACGCTTGAGAGGGCCAGGGAGAGAGGGATTGTTGTAAAGACCGTCCCCGCAATAGTAGTTATGGCTGGGCTGTTTTTGGTGTGGAGCCTGGAAGCCTCATTCAACTAATTCCCAGGCCTTTTGGGAGAATTGCCTTCAGTCTGGGGCAGGGGTGTGCAATCTTATCCTGAAAGGGTTTTTGGCTATGTAGGTTTTTACTGCAACTCCCTAATTACTGTAGATTACTAATTAGAGGACTGATTGGCTGAAGAGTCCTCACACCTGGGTTTGAACAGCTGACCTGAAGGTTATCCCAGAAACCTGCAGATACAAGCTTATATATACTGCATATATGGTGTTTACAAAGCTTGTGGTGGAACTGCGGTGTGCTTTTCTCTCTTAAAGAGCAGACTTCATGGGTTCCTCTGAGGTTAACCCAGCACCCATGTTTCTGAACCAGATTCTTTTTATGACCTCTATCAAACATAACTTCTTTGATCTGCTTGGAGAAATATATTTAAATTAATAAACTGGGTTTGTGTCCCATTTGTGTCCGTGGGTTGAATTAGCACTATCCAAGTCAGTATCACCCCCCAGAACCAGTAGGTTTGATGGTCGTCTGAGTCATAATGATGCAGTGGAGCGACTTGAAAGATTTAGTCAGCAAAACCCAAATATAGTTCCTAGAAGTTCCCCGATATCCATTATCAGAATCTTTATTTGCTGAGTGCAAAAAGTAAGGGTCTCTTTTGGTGCAGGTGGTGATGTCATTTACCAATTAAACATGCTGTATCATCAAGACAATAAGAACAATACATAGAATAAAACAGAGGTAGCGAAATAGAAATACGATGTGTAAAAAAAAAACATATTGACAAATAGTGTGAGACAACCAAATGTATGGTGCAAGTGGCTTGAGGTATGTGGAAGTGAGCTTAAGAAGAGGATGAGTGTGGAGCTGGTACAGGGGGCGATTGGGTGCTCTGCATTTGGGTGGGCAGCACCTTAGAGAAAGACGCTGTTTGGGCTGCGGTTGGTCCTTGTGCTGAGAGCCCATGCTTTTGCTGAGATGTTGGAAGAGGGAGTGACCAGGGTGTAAAAGCTCTCTTACTCATCCTTAATGGGTACACGTCTTCAAGCAGGGGGAGCTGACAGTCAAACATTTTCTCTGCGAATCACACAATTTGCTGTAGTCTTCAATGGGGCAGAGCCAGACCAGATAGATGTAGGATGTAATAATAATAATATTAAATCTCTTTTAATCTCTCTTTAAATCTCTCTTAAATCTCTGGCCATGTACAGCTTAACCATCAGCTTCTGCGGTAGCTTAAATTTCCTCAGCTGACATAATGAGTACAGGCGCTGTTGGGCCTTTGTAGTCATGCAGGTGATGTCATTGTCCCATCTGAGGTCTTGTTGGATGGTGGTGCCAAGAAATATGATTTCAGCTCTGCTGACTACAATGTCCTGTATGACCAGAGGAGGTGGTGGTGGGGGTTTTCTGGAGGTCGTTTTCATGGTTTTTTTGTGTGGCCATGGTGTGTTGACACCTCACCATGACACCAGTCGGCTTACTTCCGTTCTGTAGCTAGACTCTTCGCCATTTTTGATGTGTCCAGTCAGAGTGGTATGGCCTGCAAATTTAAGGAGCTTTGTGAAGCAGGGGAAAGATAGCATCTAGCAGATAGCATCTGAAATGTGGCTGCCCATCATCATGGCCCGTTTCCTGCTGGTCAGGAAGTAATTAAAGTTATTTCCAGACCCTTTGCTGACCCCCCCAGACAATGTATCTGTAAGGCTTAAACCGCCATCTGGAAATGCAGAATCCATGCAGAAGCCAAATGACCCAACATGGAGAGATGTGCCCCTCAGGGGTGTGCTGAAGAGTCTGTTGGGGTTGAATGTTTGAGTTTTTTCACTGGCAGGAAAACCGAGAACCAGGTAAAGCCAGCTGGCTGGCAGGTAACAGGAAGGTCCACTAGGCGTGATATGGCACTGTGCCGGAAACGGGACGCTAATGTCAGCAGCTGGTGGGCGGTCCTAGCATTTCATATGCCTCCGGCACTGGCAAATAAGGACTGGATCTGAATTCCTCCCTTTGCAGAGTTGTAGCTCTTAATTTGTCCGCATATTTTGATATTCTGATATTTGATATTTGGTATTCTGATAATCTAATTTAATAATGAATTAAAAACCTAATTCATGTGCAGTAAACCTTATATTCAAATGAAATTAACATTTCATGCAAGGACCACAGTCTGACAAAATGAATTACATAACTGAATAAAACAAGTGTATTCATAAGTAGTACAACAGTATACTGCATACTATACTAATTTCAGTTTTCCTCTTAATAACTTATGAATGGATAATTATAATTTATCTTCTGTACTTATCTTATCTACTCTGTTCTGCTCCACTCGCTGTTTCTGTTCCTCCCTTCGCCGGCTCTGAGTTCCCCTCCTTTCCCTCCCTCATCCTGTTCCCCACAGCTCGGCGTACGATGTGCATCTCCGCCAGAAGGTGGCGGTAAAGAAGCTCTCGCGGCCGTTCCAGTCGCTCATCCACAGCCGGCGCTCGTACCGCGAGTTGCGGCTCCTGAAGCACATGAAGCACGAGAACGTAAGGGACTCCTGCCTGGCCGCTGTCCCGGCCTGTTAGTGTGGCGACCTCGCTTAGCCAAGGTCTTAGGCTCGAGCGTCACGTATGAAGGTCCCACCTTGCAGTATGTGTGCAAGTCTGCATGTTTGCCCCATGTTGTGCAGATTTCTTCTCAGTACAGCTTACATGCAGTTTGGTGAGTTCATGTCTCTAAATTGGCCATAGCATGTGACTATGTGTGTTGCTTTGTGATTGGCTGGCACCCCGTCGAAGGTGTACCCCTACCTTCTGTAGCCTATAGGATAGGTTCCAGGCCACTCCCCCATACCCCCCTCCCCCCAGGGCTGTGTACACTTGCACCCTAACTTTTCCTAGAAACAATTGCCGTCCATTAAACATTGAAACTCTTTCTCTGTTTAGGTCATAGGCCTGCTAGATGTCTTTACTCCCGCCTCATCTCTGGAAGACTTCAATGAGTTGTGAGTGTCGGTGAGCCATTGGAATTTGCCCACTGAATGTTTGCCGTCTTCTGTAACATGCCTTCGCTCTCACAGGTACCTTGTCACCAACCTGATGGGGGCCGACTTAAACAACATAGTAAAGTTTCAGCGGCTCTCGGACGAACACGTGCAGTTCCTCATTTACCAGCTCCTCAGGGGCCTCAAGGTGAATTCCTACCTGATACCTGATCACAAGGATAATGAGGTCCCTTTTCCTCTATGCTGGTGTTTCCTAAACTGGCCCTCAGCGACGCCCAGGCAGTCCACATTTTTGCTCGCTCAATGCAATACCCAGAAGATGTTTGCTTAGCCTGTGTAGATGACTTTCACTTCTAAGTAGTGAAAAATATGGAGGCCATTATGGCCTATTCTTGGTGCTGAAATGCCTCATTAATCTGAAGTTCTTCTTTCACCATCTGACATCTTCCTTCCCTGCTTTTACTCAACAGTACATTCATTCAGCTGGACTGATCCACAGAGTGAGTTCCAATTTCCTTTGCCATCTCCTCTCAAAAAGATATCTGCTTATTTTAACAGGTTTTGTTCGATTTGTTTCTCTAGGCGATACTTCCCGAGTCGCCCGAAGACCTTTACTACATATTTTAATAGTATTGTATCTGTGACTCTGTTTACTGGTTTTGTTTCGAAAAGTGTGGGCTGGTTTGGCAGGTTTGGCTCCTAACGCCCCTTCTCTGTCTGTTATCTTGGTTTCCACAGGACTTGAAGCCAAGCAATGTAGCTGTTAACGAAGACTGCGAGTTACGGGTAAGGTGGTGTGGCTCCCCTGGAGGTCTGGAGGGGCAATCGTGGTCCAGCTGCACACTGGCAGGGGCACACTGAGCCAGTGTGACTCTGTGCCCCCTCAGATCCTAGACTTTGGGCTGGCGAGGCAGACAGATGATGAAATGACAGGATACGTGGCGACTCGCTGGTACCGAGCGCCTGAGATCATGCTCAACTGGATGCACTACAACCAGACAGGTGACTTTAAAGAATTTCTAACTTGAACAGTGACACCAGAAACCCATATTTCAGTACCCATCAGCCACACCAGTGGATATTACTGGATATTGCTGTTATTTTAAATCTGATATTGTGGTTAAATGCTATTTCTATAAGTGAGTAATATGCTGTTAAACAATATCTATTAATAAGAACATGTTTGCGTTTTTTGTGCTTTAATGCTACTTTAGAAGGATTTTATAGATCATTATATAGTTATTATGTATTCTTTACATTCATGTTAAATAGACTGGATGTACTAGTATATAAGTAATATGATATGTAACTCATGGTCTAATGATATCATGTATAATGTCATTTTGCAGTGGATATCTGGTCAGTGGGCTGCATCATGGGAGAACTATTGAAGGGGAAGGTGTTATTTCCGGGCAATGACTGTATCCTTCATGGAGAGAGAGAATAAATGAGTGTGATGATTTGAAGGACTGGTTTAAACATGACTGAGTTTAAATGCGTTAAGGTGGTGTGTCCCCAGTTTGGGCCGGGTGACGGGATGTTTATTTGGGTCTTGGAATGGCCTTAACCGCGCCTCTCAGACATCGACCAGTTGAAGAGAATCATGGAGGTCGTGGGCACACCAACCCCGGAGCTGCTCAAGAAGATCTCGTCCGAACACGTAAGAAAGAAGCAACTGCTGGACTATACTGTATACTGCTAACGCTGTATATATAATCGCTGTCTAAATTAATTCTTCTAAAACTCCTTCAGAAGAAATGAGCATCTCAAAGACCCTACAGAAATTTACATTTATACCCAACCTGAGCTCTCTGGGCTTTCAAGTCTGAATCGTGTGTCTGATCTTTGTGCTGCAATGATGTTGTTCTATATGGAGGCCCAATAGGCACAAATAGTTGAAGCTTTCCTTCCTGAACGGAGTGGGGATGGAAAGAAGGAGAGAGAGGCTGTGGTTCCAAAATGAGAGACAGAGGGGAAGGGGACGATCCGGAGAGAGGAATAGGCGAGAGTCAAGAGAGGCGAAAAGGGGGTGGAGAACGGAGGGTAGCAATAGAGCAAGCAGGTCAGGGGAGCTTATTTGTTGCCATGGAGTTTCATTCAGTGATGTCCCAGGAAGGACTGCTGAGGAGGTCACTAAGTGCCCCTGTCCCACAAAGCAGTGAAACGGGAGGGGTGAAAATGGGAAAAATCTAGAAGTTGGGAAGCATAAAGAAGAGTGTGTCAGTGAGTGGCAGAAAACAGGCATCTGTCCTTTTGGTAGACCTGTTCGGCCAAATTTCAGGTAATAAAATCGGTACAGATAAAAGTGCAGAAGGATAATTTTTTTCCCATTTTTTATGGAGCCAATTGATAAATGAACCTGTTTTTAAACTTTAAGCTACATGGTATGGACAAAAGTATTGGGACACCTGGCTATTACACCTACCACTTTTATGACATCCCATTCTACTGTAAATCCATAGGCATCAGTATACAGCTGGTCCCCCCTTTGCAGCTTTCCACCATAATTTGCAGTTGGCACAGTGCAGTCACGCAGGTAATGTTCTCCTAGCATCTGCCAAAGCCAGACTCGTCCATCAGACTGCCAGACAGTGAAGTGTGAGTCATCACTCCACAGGACACATTTCCCCTGCTCCGGAGTCCAGTGCCGGTGTGCGGCTTGCCTGTAGCTGCTTAGCCATGGAAGTCCATACCATGACACTTTTGGCACACAGTGTTTGTGCTGGGGTTGATGCCAGTGGGAGTTTGGAAACTCTGCAATAATTAAGTCATCAGGGCACTGGCAACTTTTATGCATTATGCATCTACCCTGCTCTGATACTTTATGTTGCCTGCTACTTAGTGGCTGAGTTTTTGTTGTTCCTAAATGCTTCCAATTTGCAACAATAACACTTACAGTTGACCATGGAATATCTTGAAGGAAAGACATTTCACAAATTGATTTATTGTATGGGTGGCTTTCTATGACAGTACCTTGCTTGAAATCACTGCGGTAATTGGTCTGAAGGAAACACCTGAATTCCATAATTAAGGTGATTAATTAATCATCATTGCTGACACACCATAGCACGCAACAATGAAATGTGTCCTCTGCATTGTCACACAGCAGGGTGCAGCTACATGAGCGCCCAGGGAGAAGTGCTTGGGAACGGTACCTTGCTTAGGGTACCTCAGCGGTACTTGCAGTTCGGGGACTTGAACCAGCAATATTTTGACTACATGGTTACGTCCCTAACCACTACACAACTCACCTGCCCCAGAGGCACAACTCACTGCTTTTGTCCGTATAGTGTATTTCGTAACGTTGGGATATTGATAATGTTTTTCTTATATACTGAGTGGCCACTTTACATGGTCTCTAGGACTGTTTGAAGGGTTGACACGTTCTGTATTCAGATAAGCCTTCTACAGTGTCTAGAGCTTACGAAGAATGGTGAGAAGCAAAAAGAACACCCTGCTAATGAGAGATGTCAGAGCAGAATGGTCAGAGTCATTAAAGTTAACAGAGCTGGAAGTGCAAAGATAAAAGCGCTGTGCAGAAAGTAAGTGAAAATTTCAGGACGGTGGCCAATTCTGAGATGTGATAGCCACCATGTCTGGCACCAACAATTAGACTATGCTTAAAGTCACTTAGATCAGGTGTCTTAGCTGATCAGATGCTTAATCATGGGGTCAACCTCTTGACCCCATCTGCATGCTGTATATTTTCACCTGCAGTCACATGAAGTCCCTGTTTGGAGGAGCAGGTTGCATTAACCAGTTGGTGTACTGTACCTATTAAAGTGGACACAGTGCATTTTCGCCCCTTACCCTGTGGAAGGCAGACCCTGTACGAATATATTTGAAACTGGCTTTGCTGACAGTGTTTTCACATTCACAGGCACAGAAATACATTGAATCCCTGCCATACATGCCCCAGCAGGACCTGGGGAAGCTGTTCCGGGGAGCCAATCCTCTGGGTGAGAGGGTGTCATGTGATATTTGTGATGCAATGTGGTTCTGTCACATGGTAGGATTCCATAGGAAACGTGATCTGTAGGCTCTTGTAATTGTTAGTTAGAGTACTCTGTCGGGTAGAGCAATAAAAGGTCCATTGTCATTACAAGTGATACCTTTGTAAAACTTTAGTTTTGCGTTTTAATAACCAAAAAGCTTGTGATCATGGAACTTCATTTTTCGCTTTTAAATCTTCCCATTTAAGCCTGCTAGATTTACTTCTAATGACTTAAATACATGTTCCATGCTGTAGTTATCAACAACCAGCCACAGTTTGACTTTGTTTGTACTATAGACTCGACACACGTCCCTGTTATGTCTGATACCAGATGGGATAGGCTCCAACTTGGCACTATCCTAAAATGTATATGTTAAAATTTTGCTCCAGAGTTATACTTCTAATCTGTATTTCTTTGATAATATTTACAGTATCGGTCTAAAGTCTGTACACACCTGCATGTATTGCATCATGTAATGCATTTGTACTTATTTTAGCCATGTTAGTCATCTTATAGTATATGTAATACATATCAGATATTGCAACAGCTAAGAGAAGTGTTCAGCATCTCGAAATTTTTTCAGATTTTAGACATGACAGCATTGCAGACTCTTGGCATCCTTTCAACCAGCTTCCAGATGTAGCCACCTGGAATGTTTCTCCAACAGTCTTGCATTTGTTTCCACAAGTTCTGGGTACTGGTTGGCTGCCTTGCTCGAAGCATTAATCCTGCTCGTTCCAAATCAGCTCTATAGAGGTTAGGTTGGGGGATTGTGGGGGCCAGGTCGTCTGTCACAGCACTCCATCTCTGTCCTTGTTCACAAGATAATACAGTACTTATATAACCTCAGGGTGTGCTTAGGGTCATTATCTTTTCGAAAAGCGGATGATTTTCAGTAGGTATGTATAGACTTTTTACTGACACTGTATAGCATTATCACTGTAACACAGTATGAATCGAGCCTACTCCTCTCTCAGCTGTGGATCTTCTGAAGCGGATGCTAGTTCTGGACTGCGACGGGCGCGTGACAGCCAGCGAAGCCCTCTCGCACCCCTACTTCGCGCAGTACCACGACCCCGACGACGAGCCGGAAGCCCCTGCTTACGACCAGACTCCCGAGAGCAAGGACCGCACCCTGGAAGAGTGGAAAGGTAGAAGGGAGGTGGGGGCAGGAACGAGAAGGCAGGGCTGAGCTTTCATGACCCGTCGATCATGTGCGATGTTACCTGACGGAGACTGTGCACGTCCTCATTATAATGGACCAGTATGAGCATGTTCAGCTCATGGAAAATTCTGTTCAGTCTCACGCATACGCAATTACGATGCCTGACAGAATAAGCCAGAAAAAATGTCATTGTTGCCTAATATCACAAAACATGTTACAGATACCAATATTCCTGTAAGGCTAGATGCAAATGCTAGCTCTACATCTTGATCCACACCCACATTAAAATCTGGCGTTTATCTCTAACCCTTTCGTAGTTAATTAGTGTTGTATTCATTATGATGCATATTGATGCAAGTCTGTCGATACAACCGTCTGGTTGCAATAGCCACTGCATCTCGGGGAGGTGGCTGTATGATGCGAACACGGCAGTAGGAATTTTTGTTTTGCATCCAAAAAGAGGGGGTCCCCAGGCAAAAGCATACAGGTCCCAACAAGCTCCATTTGCTCTTGGCCTAAAGGCTTCATTGCAAATGAGTGCAGAATGACGCTTTATTCCAGAAATGATACATGTACACTAGTAATGTTATGAATGCCTTTGTGTTGTTCCCTCCACTTTCAACATGGCTGTCTTTTTTGAAAACCGGGTCTTAGAATTGCTGTTGTTCTTTACTAATCCAAACTCACCCTCCCCTCCCCCACAGAGCTGGTGTTTGAAGAAGTCAAAAGTTTCAAGCCCCCTGGTAGCAAACAGGATAGCTTGGAGGTGGAGCAGTGAGGGGCACGCCCTGGCCCCTTTGTACTCTTTCTGTCTCTCCTGAGGACGGACGGCCCCCTTCTCTTGGCTGGCTGTCAGTCAGCATAGTGGGGAGGAACCAAAGAGACTTCTAGCCAACCAGAGAAGATACCTCTTCCTTTGGCATGACTCCCACAACCTTCTTCTGTCTGTCCATCAACCTGCAAAAAAATGAACTCTAACTTGAATGAATATGAAAAAGTATTACTTGAAAATACCTATGGCCAGAAGGCATGCTATTTTTTGTCATTTCTTTTAATTCTTTCTGTGTCCCCTTCCCAATTTTGACTATTTTAAGTGTAATTAGTGTGACTTCCTTAAAAAAGTCTGTTTCACTCATGTCACAAAGCGCATTGCTAAGACAGGTGTTACACCCAGTCACACACAAGCTCAGATCTATTCTGAAAAACAGACCATGTGATTGTCAACACAGTTTCCTTGCTGTCGAGTTAAGGTGCCTGGATGGAGGTTGTGTCATGATGCCAGGTTCTGGGTAAACCAACTATTATGAAGAAGAAAATATATATGCCTGACTCATACCCTGTGCTTCCTGGGATATACTCCAACCCCAACCCCGCCAAGCCTGTACCAGGTGAGTGGTTTGAGGATTAATTTATTTATATTTAGCAATACCCCCTGCAAAGTAATGGCGCATCAGAATCATACACGCCTGGAGGAGGACACACTCTCCTGTCAGCTTGGTGCCACCTGCCCTCAGGACCTTGCCTTTATTACACACACACACACCTGCGCACACTTTGTCCCAGGTCCCCTGCATGTCTGTCGTTAAAAACGTGCAACTCGCTCGCCCTTCCTGCAGGCGACCCCTCCCTCCGCCGCCGCACGGCGTTTGAGCCTGCGGGCTTACTCGCTTCTCTGTTATTTACCAATAAAGCTTTTGGCCACAATATGCAATCGCACTGACTATTGTGTTTTGTTTTTATTTCATTCTATTATTATTATTATTTTTTAATTCCCAGTAGCCTATTTTAAGACTAACATGGGTAGTTGCTGTACACAATTGTAAATCGTCTTAGCAACGTCTAAATCTAAGAGAGCCTCCCAGAAATTCTTTTATCAAAAATATGTTTCGGCACATAGTTGTCATTATGACAAATATGCATCTGTACAAAAGGCAGCTATTAAGTACTAAGCTTGTTAGTCCCATAAAATAATTATCGTTTGTTAAAATATAAAACTGTGGTCTTCATAAAGCTCTTTTGAAACTCCTTTTTTTTTATTAAGTTACCTTCAGTTTCATTCCTAATCGCGCGAACGCACCGCAGCTTTGAGAAACGCGAACACTGTAGATGTGTGGTGAATGTGAAAGACGTAGCAGGAATTAAAAGCCTGTGGGAAAGGCTGTGTGACGCCCTAAAGCGAAGGGGAGGCGTGGGACGCTCAGCCACCGCGGCCAAGGGGAACGGGCTGCCCACTCAGCCGGCGACAAGCGGGAGCGAGTGCGGGGCGGCCGTGGGAGGAAGGTGCGAGCAGAAGGCGCTGGAGGAAGCCTACGGAGCGCTTCGGCTTAGACCGTAATCGACATGTCAGGACGGACACGGCAAGGCTTTTATCGGCAGGAGGTGAACAAGACTGAATGGGAAGTACCGGAGCGGTACCGGGAGCTGCGGCAAGTCGGGACCGGGGCTTACGGCACTGTATGGTGAGTCCCGAAGCCGCCTCCGTCCGCTTATTTATTTGGGGGCTGATCCGAGATTTGTCCGGCAATGATCTGGCAAGCCGACAATACTACAGAAATGAGAATACGTAATTTATCCCAAAGGAAACAGATTTTTAAACTACCGGCAAGTATAACTTTATACAAATTATTTTACTTGATCTTGAATTGGAAAAACCAACATCTTCGGATAAGGACTCACTATAAGGCAATTACTTTATCAGTAATATTATTACTTAATACAGAAGCAGGCTCGTGTATTCTGAGACTGGCTTCGAATGCGTTCCTTTTCATGCAGACCCCTGATCAGTGCCCTGTCTCGGTGACCCCACCATCCCCTCCACTCCCCGAAAAGGATTTCTCCCCCCATTGTAAAGCGCACATAACAAAAAAGGTCCCCCGCCCCAGTTTTATTGTTCGAAATCAGCGCGCAGAAATAGGCGCATTATAGTGGAGCGGATTAGATGGCGTAATGTGCAAGTGCATTGAACTCGTCAAACTGAAGAATACGACTATTTTCCGGGTTGACACTACCAGTGCTATTTTACTAGTAAGGAAATCCCCGCGTGTTATTCTCTGCGCAACCTGCCCGTCGGTTTTCGCTGATTTATTTTCAGCGCAGCCTCGCGCACGGCCGTGAAGCGCACGTGGTCTCACTTCCGGTACTGTTACCCGGGGGGGGGGGCGCACCTGTGGCCCTCTGTACCGGGACCCGGCTTCATCGTCTCCTGCGCGTTCTTAATGGCGCGTTTCACCCAAAGCAAAAGTAAAAACCAGAAAGTATGCAGACACTGCAGCCAGTGTTGTGAAAGACCACTTCCTGGATTGCACACTGTCCAAACTGAGGTAAGGCTGCACCAAGACATGGGTGGGCCTTTCTACAAACCACATTATCAGCGCTCCACCCCCACCACCCCTGGCTCTGACAGAATCCCCCTACCCTCCCCCCTTACCAACGGCCCTGTACTGAGGTGTCTTAATAGTCATGTCTTAAAATGACAATAATACTATTACACGGTGATATTACATTACAAGCACCATATTCAGCACGACACGTAAACACGACACACATACATTTGCTGATGTAATTGCACTTTATGACCATTATTTTCAAGACTCCTTACACTATTTACTATTTACGGTGCACCGCAATGCATGCTGGTCCACGAGAACATCATTAGCCCCCACCTGAGCCCCAGGGCATTGCAATAGTATTGAATGAGGATATTACTGTAACTCAAATGCACCAAACTTTTAGGCAGTGTTATTAATCTCATTGTAATGCCTCTATAATGTGACCCAAAATATGATCGCTGGGTAAATTGTACCTTGGCTGTCTATGTGTTAAATCTTTATCTCTTAAATGTTCTGTTTTCTAGCTCTTTTGTCTTTATAATAAAGTGTGAATTTTAAAAATGAATCAAAAACAGATGCTGCTGGAATTATTGGATGTTACCGGTCGTTCTGCCCCCAGCGGCCACCAGCAGTGCCGTGTCTCAATTTCAGTTGGTGGCCGTTGTCCACATTGGGTTCAGGCTCTTTGACTGCTAGACGCCGTCTGTCTCCTCAGCTCGGCAGTGGACCGTAGGACTGGGGGCCAAGTGGCCATTAAGAAGCTACACAGACCCTTCCAGTCGGAGCTCTTCGCCAAGCGAGCGTACCGCGAGCTGCGGCTTCTGAAACACATGAAGCATGACAATGTGAGCCCCCCACGCCGCTCCACCTCTCCCCCAGCCTGTCCCCCACCTGCAGTCGTGTAATCGGGCAGCCGTCTTGCTAACCAGGCGCAGTCAAAGCCACATCTCGGGGAATCAGTAGCAGAATATTATAAAATTCCATTCTAACACAGCCCACTCACACCTAAATTAACAGGCCTCAGTGGCAAACTACCAGCTAACAAACTAATCTGCTGATATGTCAGTTCCAGCTGGATTCAGTATGCTCTGTCTGCTTTCTGTTAGGAGTATAACTAGTGCACACCAAAGAACTTCATCCCATTCGGAACACCTCCTTCAAATTTGCTGACATGTCCAATACTATATGTTTTTATCCATAACCCTGTAACACCTTCATCAGGGCTTAGGGGTTCCATAGTGCCATTGGTATTAATGTTCTTAAAATTTATATGTAGGGTATTAAGCACTGACTAACCAGTGCGTAAACTGATGCGTTTCACTTGTGTAGTCTATAGCACCTATTAACTTAATGTCCCTGCAACCCTACCAATTTTAGTAATATTCCTAGTAATGATAATTATAATAAATTTTGTAATAGACGCAGATCCAAGCATTTTAGATTCGTTTTCCAGCTCTGATTTTTTTTCACCAGACCACTTTGTGCAGTAATAAAAAATAAAAATGATTACAGCCATAAATCCAGTGCCTTCATCAGTCAGCTGTTACCAGTAATTATAAAAATGTTCCATAGTGAAGTATCTGTGATCTATACAGCTGTGTGTCTATCACAATAAAAAAATAGGTGGAATTACAAATAAAATAACTAATTTTTAAAATATTCTTTTCCAGTTAGGTATGTAAAATGTTTCTTTTTCGAATGACACGGCTGTCCAGTAAATAGTATTGTTCTAGTCAAAATTTCATGATTATTGCTGTGTCCGCTTTAAGATCTTGTGCCCGTGTGGCCTGGCTAATTCTCTGAGCCTCACTGCCTCTTTGTCTCACGTCTTCCATTGCCTGGGAGCAGGTTATTGGACTGCTCGATGTCTTCACTGCTGAGATTTCCCTGGATAGGTTCCAGGATTTGTGAGTATCCCCATCTGCTTTTATCACGTTCATTATCATTCGCCTGAAGAGGTGGGATCTGGTTACGTGTTTCACAAGCTTGGTCACAGGAAGACGCGTGGGTTTTATGTAGTTTACATGCTAACATAGTGGAAATGGTAACAGGGTGGGAATAATACACTACATAATAATTATGCATCGCCATTTAATGAATTTGTAACTGTTATTGCTGTTCAAACAAGCATCATAACCTGTATTTTACTAAAACTGGAACATATTTCTATTGAGTTTATAACCAGTAAGACCTGTTTATGTGGCTCAAATTTTCATTCCATCGTTGCGTGGAATCTCCGATGTTCCTGGAATGACTGGCTCATTGGTGTGCAGACTTGAGCAGAGTGTCTCCCCTCGTCGACAGTTATCTGGTGATGCCCTTCATGGGCACGGATCTGGGCAAGCTGATGAAGCTGGAGAAACTGACGGAGGAGAGGGTGCAATTCCTGGTCTACCAGATTCTTAAGGGACTTAAGGTCAGCCACATGTTGGCACACTTATACCGGGCCATTAACCAACATATACACTCCTGCACAGGGCTGAAGCCCAGGGGCTTGCACTAAAAAGGGGCCTCAGCTAACCTTATTTAATAAAATTGTAAACCACACCCCCCCAGTCTGTATCTGAAGGTCTCAAAATTTAAATCTCATGGCTGGCAAAGCAATTATATCAATGAATCAGTCATGGGTTCTTAAGCAAGGTCCTTCACTCCAATAACTGCTCCAGGGGTGTCATAGAAACAGCAGGCCCCTATGGTTGGCTCTCACCTACAGCTCTGGAAAAAATGAGAAGACCACTCTATATTTTAAATGAATCTGCATTGTTAAATCCTGGTTTAATTCTGGTTCTGCTGGCGGAAGAGTACACTGCGTGGCAGGCTGATTCCAGGCCCAAAGTTTCTAAGAGATCAGTAACAAAAACAAGGTGAAGCAGGAGACCAGAAACCTGCTAAGTAGAGGGGGGAAGCGATTTTCTAATGCCAGAGATGACCGTAAGCTTGTCCAGCAGTGCCTCATGAATCGGAGGATGACATCAAGGGACCTTCAAAGGGAAAGGGAAACATTAAGTGGTGTGACATGCACAGCTAGGACAGTTAGTATCCAGCTCCTAGAAGCAGGATTGAAGTTCCGTAAAGCGAGGAAGAAGCCCTTCATTAAAGATAAACAGAGAAGAACCAGGTATTGCACAGGTGCATAACCATAAATTGAGAAATGAGTGAAACAAAAAATTGTGCTGAGGTATCTTCATTTTTTCTGGAGCTGTATATTAGGTAATTAAGATGGGATGTTAAAATTAATGATGGCATATATATTTTTACAAATGGCATAGTAGTATTACAGAAAAAGTCAGGACCTTTCTGTCTCCCTGCACAGTACATCCACTCAGCTGGGATCATCCACAGGGTGAGTGACCTTTGACCTGTGTAGTAAGAGCAGGGCTGGAATCTATTGCAGGTTTACGTGGGGCTGTGTCTGTCTCTTTACGCTGATCCAGTGTTTTTATATACCAAAAGGACCTGAAACCAGGAAACCTGGCTGTCAATCAAGACTGTGAGCTCAAGGTATGTCACCAGTGAGCCCTGCAGCCTGTAAGAGAAGTATCAGGTCAATACTTTTTATTGGCAGTGGTTTTTAATGTTTAATAACAGCAATTGGGCTGTTCTGTGCATCTGGACTTTGTGGGCTTTCCCTGG
>JAODKN010000063.1:26326042-26336146 GCA_026774425.1 Petrocephalus zakoni
ACAGCCACGCCCTCTGAAGGCAGCAGATCGTGCTGGTCGCTGGCCTTTTGTCCCGTGGGTTTCGATTGTGCCTGAGCGCTCACGCTGTCCTGATGGGGGCTTCTGGAGTGGGGAGTGCCCAGTGTGGTTATTAGCAGGGTGTAAGGGAGCTTAACACCTGAACATCTCTCTGAATGTCCAGGACTGGACAGAATAAAGAATAACAAAAAAACCACAGAATACATTACAGACAAAGAACAAAGAATATGTTAGTGTTTTGGTGCCATTCCGATAATACGGTATACAGTGGTGTTTTTGTGCCATTCCGATAATACGGTATACAGTGGTGTTTTGGATGAATTCTCTTGTTGGGCAAATTCTCTTGTTGGAAAAATTTTAAATCGATGAGATGTCAAAATACATTTTCAAAGTAGTATATACTGGGGTATGCTGTCTGGACAGTATGATGGTATAAAAAATGGGTCCTTTTACTACTATTTGTTCACGCATGCCAAAGTCTTACTTTTCTGAGGCCTGTGTGGAAGTGTGCGAGATCTCTTCCATCTTCTGGATCTTAGCGCTGGGAGAGCAGCCGGCCGACAGGTGTCCCTCCTGGCTGTCCCCTGCGTCACTGACAGGCTGAGCCGATTGGCTGGCTGCTCTACATGTCGCTACAGTTACAGGAGTGATGGGGACTGGATCTCCAACTTCTTCAATGTCCATCCTTCTAAGAGGCTTCTGAAGAACCAATGTAAAAATTGTATTTGTTTTTTAATAATACATATATTCTTTTTTAATTAGCAAGCTAATTCTGACCTGGGGCCTGTATCACAGCTGGATACCCTTCTTAGCCGGATAACTTTGATGCCAAGTAGAGAGAACTTAAATAGCCTTTCCCAAACTCTCCAAATGGCTTGATCATGAGAATACAAGAAAACCTGGCTTGACATAGCTTGCTGATAATGAGTGCCATGATACCATTTTTTTGGATTGCATTTGCTTGGTTTAGTCAAGCTGGAACCTGACTTTGTTAAACCAGCTCCGTTATTCAGGCCCCTGCTAACAGCCTCCAGGAGTAAATAGTGTACTTTTGTCCAATGAAAAACGTGTATCTCCAAAATTCCATGATTTCAGGAATGTTGGAAAAACACTACATAACAAAATAAAAGTTGTTTCAGTTACACTTAAGCACCACAAATAAAAACCTAACTTTACTCAGCCTTCAGTGGTTAGTTTTAAAGGACATGGATTTTTGTCAGTGAAGTAAATATGTCAGTGTCAACAAGATGAATGAATCTTGCTTTACATTCAACAATTATCAATAGTGTTCCTCAGGCAGCTATCAACATTAAGTTGTTAAAATCAGCAACAAGATTAATATAAAATAAATATAAATACCAGTTAAATGCTTTCACAAAAAAGAATTAATAAAAAATATTTCTATTAGTCAATTATATGTCCTACGTCATATAGAGTATAGAGAAACAGCACAAAAACGGCAAAAATATATAGTATACAAAACTTGTTCCACAAGTTCCTCAGACATGCACATTGACATTCTACAATCTAGAGTTCTGGAATTCAGTAGAGCACATGTCCATAAAATGTTTGCTCTGTGTGGAAGATCTTTCATCTTAAAGCCTGCATCTCTCTTACCGTCGACTGGAGGTGGGGGGGTTTATTGACTGGCTGTACGACTCTCCTCTGACTGGTCTGATCCACTTCCACACCACTGGCAGCCATTTCCTTGCAGGAAAAGATAAGGGTTTTAAATGAAATGTTGAAAAACTTGCATAAACATGGTCTAGGCCTGGTCTTTAATACCTACAGCTGTGATTTTCGTGATCTCATTCACAGCTTGCTTGTTTCCCGGCTCCAGCTTCAAAACCAGTTTGAAATCTGCAAGGAAAATGCAGAATCAGTGTCCTTCACTGAGCTGACAATATGCTAACAAATACCAAAATGTACAATTTAAGAATTTATGTCTGAGAAAGGCAACTAAAAATGTGGGTTGTGTCTACTTCTATATAAAAAGCAACTTATTTTAACACACAGTATTATATGTTTGAGTTCATCTTAAACATTCTTCCTTTGACATGTAGGTCTAAGAGCTTCACGTCTGAAATCAACTTCACTTGAGTAATTAACATCACGTAAGGGGTCTTCCTTCTCTGCCAAACATCATCTTTACACGAGGCATCTTCACCTTCCTTTGCCTCCTTCAGTTTCCTCATGGCTACCCTGGCCGTCCCCCTTCTGGCAAAGGCCTTGGAGTAGGAGCCGTCGAGGGCTATGGCCCGGCTGCAGTCACGCTCGGCCTCCTCGTACCTGCACCACAGATTACCCGTGAAGCACCACAGCCTGAACTTCAGGAAAAATCAGCATCACAAGGGCAATTTCACAAAGCAGGATGAACCCGTGCACTGGCAAACTTTCTTAGCACAATCCATTACCGAGCAATTATTTTTAGAAAAAAAGTTTTTGGAATACCCAAAATCTAATCTCAACTTTAATAAGTGCATTAATCTACAAACACAATTTAGACTAATTAGACTGTAAAATTACATTACAATTCAATAAATGCAATAACCTGAACATATTTATATTAATACTGAATCAGATTTTTCAAGACTCTCTTGCTTTCTCCCCGTCTCACTGATTCTAGCCTGAGGGGAACTTATGCCATCTACTGTTGTATGTGCGTAATGACATCTGAATTCTTATCCTGGAATGTACTACCTGAGGTTTTTTTAGGTGTCATTTATTGGGGGTAGAGAACACCATCTTGGCTTCAAGCCAAGGTACTAATCATTAGCGCTGTAGAATAAAATTTGTTCCCAATGAACAATCAACATAATCACAAATATAAACAGCCACAACTACTGTCTACAGGGAAAAAAAATTAAATACTTTTAGAATACATTTGCAGTAACATATAAAAAAATATATAAACTTTTCAAAGCGAGTCCTTTTAAAGATGTTTTTTTTTCTTTATTTTTGGGAAACGTACCCGAGTAGAGGACTTACCTTCCTAGCCTACTAGTAATAATTAACCTTACATCAATAGCTGTCATTTCCATATTTTATCAAGTGTGCCGGGAACAGTCCGATTTTCATTCTAGGGAACCTTTAAAATACCCTCCTAAGGCATTTCAGGAAAGTGCAAACACAATGTGAAAAGATAACAGAGTCCTCAAAGAAGGGTCTCCTCTGAATACTCAGGCAGCCCCACTTGCCTGTTGAGCTTCAGATAAGCCATGGCTCTGTTGGCCGGTAGGAGAGCGTTGGTGCCGTCCGCCTCCATTCCCTGGGTGTAGCACTGCACGGCAGCCTCGTATTTTCCTTCTTTAAAGTAAGCGTTTCCCTGATTTAAGAAAGGGAATAAAAGGGGAAAGGTCACGTCATCCACGAGTCTCCGTCTGGATGCTGCCAGCTCCTATCTGGACAACCAAAGACAGGGAAAGCCCCATCTGAACCATGCGGCCAGAAGCATGGGGTAGGTGGGGCTGGTGAGCAAATGCAGTCACGCGGTTTGCACAAGCCATCAGCTGTAAATAATATCTTAAGAAAATGAAAATGGTATGTCGAATAAAAAATAAAATATTTAAGGAGCCTGAAAAACATTTTCTCAGCAACTACTTGACAAAATATTATGTGTTAGGGAGGTCTAAGGAGTGAAATGCATGCATTTGTTTTGCATGGAAAAATTTGGGATTAAACGGGTAAGTTGTTCAAACTAGATATAACATAATCCATTCAAAATGACCATAATGAATATGAATGTTAACTAGTGCTAGATGTGGAGCTCTCCGCTCGCATCGGGCCCCGTGGCTGACACACACCAGGTCCTTCTGCACAACGGCCTCCTGCCGTCTTTGTGCTTCCTCGGTGTGCCTCTGCTGACTCTGGGATTCTGCCTCCTCCTCCGGGGCCGTCTGGCTCACCCGGCTCCTCTGCGCCTGCGAGGGCATCGCCTAAGAGGCACAGCAAAGAGACGACAAAGAGACGAGGCGGGTCACGCGTGACAGAAACAGCGGCGGGACACGTCCCAGACAAGCCGGCCGAAATACAGCCATACCATTCGGATCTTCTTCACTTCGCTTTCTGCTTCGTGATTTTCAGAATCCAGCTTAAGAACCATTTCATAGTCTGAGAGATGAAGAATAAAGAGATAAGAGCGGCAGCTTCTGCCTAGAATATCAGCAACGTGTCACGTGGCTTTATGTCAAACACACTAATTGTGTTAAAACTGCTGGAAACTGTCTAAATCAGGTGACCAGTGATTTTGACAGCTCAGCAAAAAAACAATAACAGTACGAGAGATAAATTATCAGTATAAACCCAACAAGCCTGACTATAAGCAGTTCGAAGAGATGGTGGAGTACAACACTATCATTCTACGGAAAATGAAAATAAAATTAAAAAAAAACAACAAGACATACCTTCTAAGGCAGACTCGAGTTTTTTAAGAGCAAAGCGAGCAGCTCCCCTTCTGGCATAAGCTTTAGCGTAGTTTCCGTCCAGAGCGATGGCCAGGTTACAGTCGGACTCTGCTACAGCATACCTACGACAGAAGTAGCCGGTCTGCCTCACGCACCATTCAAGCTGCTGCATTTCAATAATGCCGTGCATTAGAGCTGTGCTGCTTTATGCTATGAAGGATCTGTAAATGCACATAGCTTTGTCAAGACATTTAGAGCAGGGCAGACTATGAGCTCTAACAGTAACTGCACTCCAACTGCAAATACAATACCACAGGATTGGGGTTAGAAATAATCACAGCTGCTTTGTTAAGTCTATCACCAGCACTGACTTTTTCAGTTTCAGAAAACAAGTCGCTCTGTTTGTAGGCAAAACCGGACTGTAAGGATCAGCACTCATGCCTCTGGTGTAACAATCAATGGCATCATCGAATTTCCCTTCTTTAAACATCTGGTTGCCCTAAAAAATACAAAAAAAGCAAGATCTAAGTCTACTCATTCAATAAAAGTAAATTATTCAGGTCATGGTTGGAAAAGGTAGATCCAACATTTATTGATGAACTTTGAGAATTAAAAAACAAAAAGTCTGAGTAATTAAAACATACTTTCTCCTTTTCAGCAAGAGCCTGGTCTCTGTCCATGTGGGTCCCCATTTCTTCTGAATCTGACTCGGACTCGACGGGGCTGACATCTTTGTCCAACATTTCTAATGCTTTATCCTATTGACATTCACATATATATATTTTTTTAGTTTATTGTGTTAATAAACTTAGAGAACACAAGTTTTATAAAAACATAGTCGAGCACTCCAAAAAGGAATAAACTGATTCAATCCATTATACACTGAAAGACCAGGGTGAATATGTGGAACAATATTTTATCACAATATTTTATATTGCTTTTCATGCATGTTCATCATAATGAGATCTAGGGTTTATTAAGACACAATGAGAAATTTACCACGTCAAAATTTTCCCATGATTGGTAGTCGTATGATTTTATTCTCGTGTCTTTCTTCTGATCGTTCTTCGTAATGGTGGAAGCCACGTTGTTATTTGCCTTCAGCTTCCTATAGTCCTTGTTTCTAACCGGTGGTAAATTTTGCTGAAATAAAGGGTAACACTTTACTTGAGGGGCCACAAATAATGCAGAAATACATGCTTAGTAAATGCATTAATTAACCATTAACTATGCGTTACTTCATCATTAATTAATGACGACGATTCATGTATTCTTTGCAGGAACTTCATTAGTTAGTTCATTAGTTAATCATTAACTAATTCATGTTCATCATTAGTACTTCAGTAGTCAATGAGGTACTACTATTATTTGTGGCCCCTCAAGTAAAGTGTTACCGTAAAGTGTTACCAAATAAAGGTGTGTATACATAAAGATGCTTACAAAGAGAGTTAGGAAACATTTCCCCCGAGCGTTACTTCAGGATCACCATCTGGATACTGTAATGGATCGAGTTTACAAAAAGTCTGACGTCCATTCCGCAGGTATTGTTTTTTATCATTGTTACTGTTCCATTCTCTAAACTAAATCAATGCAGCAAAGTGCAGAGTGGAAAGGTGTCTTCCGCTAAATTGTAAAACATGAGCGCACAATATAACTAAATATTAAAACTGGAGGCCAATCTTCTTCGAAGGATAAAGGCTCACCTTCTGAATGTGGTCAGCACTCCCGCTTCTCAGCTGCTCGTCTTTCTTTTTGATATCGTTTTCCCAGCTGTCAAGCTCTCTGATGAAGTCGTGCAGCTCCTCCGCATTCTGGCGCATCTGCAGCTGTAGCTCTATGGCTTTGTTTCCACCGGACATCCTCCTCTGCTCTAACCAGAAAATGCAACAACGAAACGTATTATTAGATGGCACCCTGTCAACAACATGCATGTCAAACAAACGAGGACGAAAGCGCCTCCGGTAACTAAGACAAGACTGAACACACGTGCATGCAGTATATTACTAAAAGACTAGCGACTTATCAAACAAAACGTACGCCAAATACCTTTAAAATGGCTATTTCAAGAATCCAAAATCAGCAGTTAAAAAATATAAACTAAAACGAGACAGAGGCTACATTAGCAACTGTCACGGGGAGAAACTAAGGCGTTAAACGTGTAGCGCCATGGCAGCGCGGCCGAGTCGCCTCGCCGCCGCCGGAAGTGACGAAAGACGCAATGACGCGGCGTCTACGCGGAGTCAACGGATACTGTTAACTTTTCTTCATAATGGCAAAGAGCTTATATTTTGCTTACCTAGAAGTAAAATAATTTCAAAATATCTGATTGAATTCGTATTTGTATTAAAATTTCTACTGTCGGAGAATTGTGTAACCTTTGACCTTTGACCTTTCTCTCGCAAGCAGAGGTAAAGTAGAACATGACCTCGGCTTTGACTTTCGTTTTTACACCACAGTTTTATATTAGTCGCCTTTGGAATCTGTGCATCGATCCACCCTCAAAGCTCTAGTTTTCAAATGGACCAAGCCAGAGAATCGGAACCAAAAGATGAAGACTACGGTTATGGCCTGTTCCCGAAGAGAAAAGAAGGGAAATACAAAAAAGGGTCACTTGGAGAAAGCTTGTTTACGTTCCACAACAAATGTCAAGTGATGCTGCATTTTGCGATGGAGACGAGTACGTTCTTAAACATCGCACATACGCGTGTATCTTAACATGCCAAAATAATTCTATATATGTCTCTTGTATGTGATTTAAATGACTGCGACTTCAATAATAAATGCAACTTAATTGATAAATGCTCGTAACTACTGGCGTGAGAACAAGTCCCACAGATTCAGCACGTGCAATGGTCATAATTAATGTGTGTTTTAATCGCTAGGTCCGTATGCAAAATTCCTACTCGGTGTCATGAAACAGTCTGGATGGTATGTATTATGTCGATAAGGTCATCTTATTTCAAGAAATCAATACGGTGTATTCCTCTTTAACATAATGAAAAGTATTATTAGTATTATTAACTCCACGAAAACTTTAGTCGGTTTTCTAGTTGGACCATCTAGCTATCTTAATTTTCATAATTTGTTGTACATAGTAATTATGTTATAACACTTAAATGCTAACGGGATTCTAAGCACTGTTGATTTATTAGTAATTAAACATTAGAATAACTCATATGCTCAAAGTGTAAACATGATAACGCAGTTGTCTGGACATGTGCTGGTTTAATAGTATACCTGTATTTATTTTTCAGTGCTGCATATAAAGACCGTCATTTTGCCTGTGAAGACTGTGACGGGATTGTCAGTGGTGGTTTTGACGCGGCTACTTCTCAAGTAAGACGGCCATCTCCATTCCTCATAACAGGTCTTGAAATGTATCAAGCCACGGGTTTTATTAAATTAACAGAAGGCATTTTCCCCCTCTTTGATTACAGATTGTTTTGTGTCAGAATAACGTCCACCGGCAGTCCCACATGAACAGAGTGGTCACCCATGAACTTATTCATGCTTTTGACCACTGTAGGGCCCATGTTGATTGGTTCAATAATTTAAGACATTTGGCCTGCTCAGAGGTAATGTGTGTGTGTGTGTGTGTGTGTGTATTCTATGCCTTACCTACTGTCCATTTCCTCTGTGTGCCTTATATCCGGGGTTGGCAAGCCTGATCCTGGAGTGCCAGTACCCAGCAGGTCTCCCACCCTGCCTGATCTCTGATGAACCACACCAGATCTCGGGCAGATAGTAATCTGATAGGATAGAAAACCTGCTGGGTACTGGCACTACACTATCACGGTTACCTACTCCTGTCTATGATATCTCTTGACGTATTAAATAAGTTACTGCTTTAAAAGCTGCCATCACACTCTATTAATATATTTATGCCCCAAACCCCCCCCCCCCAAATTCAGATTCGAGCGGCCAACCTCAGTGGGGACTGCTCTTTTGGCAACGAGCTCTCAAGGTTTCATTTTGGTGTCAAAGGACATCATCAGGTAAGACAGAGAGGAGATATTTCCAATGGCAGTACATCAAACACAAGTACACTTATCATTTAAATATAGATATGTAGGTATGTACATTCCTCATGCAAACTGTACTTTATTTAAATTCAGGAAGCTTAACTGTGATGGTAGACATTGCTTTCAGCTGCATCACACACTTAAGTTATCCCTATTTACCTGTGTATTTTAGATATGTAAAAGGCTCCTTAAAATGGTCATTCCCATCACCTGAACTAAAATGAAAATTCCCCATATATGCTAAATAAATGTCACCAGGCATTTATAGCAACTTGTGAACGGAATGAGAAGTTGCACATGACACATTGCATTCCCTCCGGCAGGACTGCGTGCGGGACCGTGCACTGCGCTCTATCCTGGCGGTGCGGAAGGTGAGTCCCGAAGAAGCGAAGAAGGTGGTGGATGAGGTCTTCGACAGCTGCTTTAATGACCACGCCCCCTTCGGCCGGATCCCGCACCATAAAGACTATGTCAAATTCTCTTCTCACGATTTTCAGAATCGAGATCGATACTATTCAAACTTATGAGGAAGAGAATGAACTGTTGTGTGTAAGTTACTGGTGCTTATGCGACAGGTGGCTGAACGTCCACCCTATTCATCAGGAGCCGTCAGCAGGGATTCTGTCATTGTGGCTGGTGTAACGGAATCAGTGGGATGTAGGGAAACCTGAACTGGCGTAACTCATTCCAGGGTTCCTACCTGTGAATGTGCGTGTAATAAAAACATTTTTAATTGTATACCTTCTGTAGATTTTATATGGCTGTTTTTGAGTTTGTGTGAACCTGTACATTATTTTGTGTAAGTGCAAAGACGAATCAGGGATATTTGTGATTTAAAAGACTAATCCCAAGGACATTGTTAAAGAGAAAAAACATGCAGGGAATGTTTTTCAAAGACTCGTTGTCAGTTTAACTTCCCTGACTTAAATTGTACCCCAGCATCAATTACCCTAAGTTAAAGTCCTTATTAGAAAGATCAGTAATGTCAGTGTGAATTTTGGTATTCGTAACATCAGTGATACATAATATTAATACTACGAAGCTACAGTGGACAGGTGATTGTGTGTGTGTATGTGCAATTTCCAGTAACACAATTTCCAGTCTTGTTAATTGACTAATACATCAAGTTAATTCATATTAAATGTTACTTTTAAATATATTTTAGAGAGTGAGCTGTGGGTGAGGACAGGCACCAAATTGCCCATTTTTTCCTAGCTGCACAACTCCTAATAAGTGTGTGGAATGTTTAAAACTCTAGATGGCGCTGTTTACCTTTAAGTCTGAGATCTACCTTAGTGGAGAGATGAGAATTGCTTTGCTGTTTATTATGCCCATAAACAGAACTAGGACTGATATGGATTATTAGGTTATATTTTCCATCAAATCACTAATCCTGGTCAGGGTTGTGCGTGAGATTTTTTAAGATATATTTCAAATTAAGTGAAATTGCCATTGTTGACACACCAACACAAAATGTGATCTCTGCATTTAACCCGTATGTGACATGGCAGTGAGCAGCTGTATTATTTAGTGGCCAAGGAGCAATGCATGGGGAAGTATTTTGCTTGTCAAGGATTTGAACCAGCGATGACAAGCACACTTCCCTAGCCATTAGGCTGCCACTGGAAACTGGAATGCTCTGACTGGTAGGCCGGATTTGC
>JAODKN010000063.1:26358202-26369467 GCA_026774425.1 Petrocephalus zakoni
GTTAAGTTCTCCCCAAGCGAGCTTGATGGGCCGAATGGCCTCCTCTCGTTTGTATAGTTCTTATGTTCTTATGTTCAATGAGACAGATCCCAGGCTCGCTGGGACCCCGCACTGCATAACTGGTCAAGGAAAGTAGTACATAATACATCCTGTAAGCCAATAGATTTATCTCATAGTTACGTATCTATGCATTTTTAATTAATGGAAAGTGTACATTGATTTCTTGTTTAATCTATTCTAGTATGAATTCATCTATAATTTACTTAAGGGCAATGGGAATACATTTGCTTATGAATATATATTAATTTTGGTTTAAAATGGATTATGATTGGATTTGGCTTGTTCTGAAGCCAGGGGAACAACATAGAAACATCATATCAGGATCCAGCCCAGGGATGCTGCTTATGGCGGTGTTCCCCAACCTGGTCCTCAGGGACCGGCAGACAGACCATGTTTTTGGGGAGCTGGGAGGGAGCAAAAATGTGGACTGTCTGGCAGGGAGCTGGGAGGCAGCAAAAATGTGGACCAGCTGGGGGTCCCTGAGGACCGGCTTGGGAAATATTGACTTAAGGAACAAGCAAAAATTTGGACTGGGCTTGACTGGTGCAGCTTCCTGCTACAACCGCTGTCTAGCAGATATCACTTCTGTACTCATAACTGCTGGCCCCCACTCTCCTTCTAGTACACTTTAGGTCCTTTACTCCTCTTCCTCATTACTTTCACCAATTATATCACAGTCCAATATAACAAAGAATTGACTCAGTACACGTTAATGTTAAATAGCATGAACTGTAATTTAAAACAATAATATGCCATAATAATATGCCATGCTTTGAAGTAAGTTATTACATTTCTCCTGGAGCCAATCACAGGCAACACAGGGCATAAGGCAGGGAACACCCTGGACAGGATGCCAGTCAAATGCAAAGGATGAGTCCAGACATAGCGGGCAATTTTGAGACACAGATGAGCCTAACACGGAGAGAACTTGCGGAGGCCACACGCGCTGACACGTTAAGAGCAAACGGGATGGAGACCACACTGAAAGCTTCTTTCCAATTTATCTACCCTGCAAACATGGCCGCCTTACTGGGGAGTGAATATTACATTTCGCCCTGGAAAATGTCTTCTGCTTGGAACGTGGAAGGCCTTTCGCATGTGTGTCACGGCCCCACACGGATGCTGCGTCTGGAATTGATCCGCCGTCTAATTCGGTCTGACTGAGTGGGTTTGTCTCAACCGTCTTGATCCTTGGGGCTTAAGCCAACGCGGCGGCAATGTTCTTATGCAGAGTGCGGGTGGGGGGTGGGGCCTGAGGAACAGAGCAGGTCCAGCATGTGCTCCCCATTAAACGCCACCCAGCTCCACCTGTGCTGACACCACCGCTGCTTTACAATGGTCCTGAAAGTTACAAGCAGCGCCTCTGGAATTCCTGCCTTTTTACGGCCCGGCGGTACTGTGGAGCATTTGTCAAGCTGCCAGCCGGCGTGGAAGCCCGGCCTCTGATTTACGGCAACATCTGCCAGTCGGGGGAAAAAAAGCCCCAGACTTTTTTAACCGTTTAGCCTCCTCCGAACAAAAAAAGTGGTTAAAGGAATAGTGAGTAGACAGAAAATCCCACTGGCACCAGATCTCCAATTCTTAGCTTAAAATCTTCATATATATATATGTGTGTGTGTATATGGCTTCGATGAACATTTATAAATCTATACTTGTTGATTTATTCTAAAGAACAGGCTCCACAGGCATTTTATTTATTATTATATTTTCTTAAAAATCCACTACTGCCTTATGTATTAGGCATGCAAGGTTATGTACAAAAGCCAGCACCAGACAATAACATCCCCGTGAAGTATCGGATTCCACATTCTTCAGGGTACGGGGAGAGAAGGCACGGATAGTATTCAAAGACATAGCGTTAAATAAAGACAGATTTTTAAAAAAGTGTTAGAAGTTTCCGCTAGGTACACGAGAGATTAGGAGCCAGGGCTCTAGGCGCTGAAGAGATGTTTTTGAAAGCACTTTTTTTTAATGCAGAAAGATTTAGAAAAAGGAATGGAAGCCATATTCCTCTGCAGTTCAGCTTTTGTGAGCATTATAACAAAAGGCTGGCAATTGCACTGAGCAGAGTCTAGCCATCTAACATTACAAACATCTGACTTCGAGTCCTCACATCTGGGAACGATGAGGGCAAATTAACTCTGAAATTCCGAACATCGGGCGATGAGATAAGGCCTAACATGCTAAATTCATTTTCTGTGCTTAGTCACTGGTGGTCTGAGGAATGATCGACTTCCTGCCCAGTTCTTTGGTGCCTAAATCAAAGAGGGAAAAAAAAAAAAATCACACTCCAATCTGACTGGAGTTTTTCTTTCCTGGCTGGAGAGTGAGTGTTCCTTACAGGGCCCGGTCCTCGTAGAAGATCCCGTGCTGCAAAGTGTTTGATGCTGACCAATTTTCTCCTGCCTCTCGTTTTCAAACAAATTGTTTCAAGATTGCAGCCATTTGGAAAAGGGGAAAAAATTATGCCTGAAGGGACAAATGCACTAACTGGGCTTCACGAAATGTTTAAAAGCAAATTGCATCCACGTAATTGCTAAATACATAGTGCAGAGGAAAACAATGTTTCGCTAGACCAACATGTTCCATGTAAACTATGGCGCACCTACCCAGTCACATAAAAATAGCAGAATGTTCCTCCAGACAGATTATGATTGTATAATTCAATTGAATTATACACAAGACACATGGATGACTAAGGGAAACAAATGTTTTATTTTAGAACCATACATTCTGCATCTCTTATAGAATATTACTTTATATTACAAACATACAAGACTGGTGAACAGTACGAAAGATTTACAGAAAAGGCTCTCATTGTTGGCTGTGGCTATTTTTTTTTAATCATGCAGTCCTTCATCTGAAGATTGTTTAGAATCAAGTTCAAAGGAGGGCCCTTTTCCACCAATAGCATCGCACAGTCTCAGTCACATGACCGTTGCCAGGCCCAATTCTCTGAGCATTCCTCGCAGCAGCTGTAGCCCAGGTGTTCGGGTTCCGCGGGACCATGCCGTCTTCAGCTAATTCTACATTCTGCTTGGGCCTGGCAGGACTTCCAACGACTGTTTAACGGCTCCCCACTGGGATAAATCCAATGAGCTCAGGGATGAATTTAAAACGTGTCCGTCCAGATGCGTCCATGTCTGATCGATTTTAGTTGAAACTGCAGCGGTGATATCCTGTAGGTGCATTTTACAGATTGGGTCCATCGGGACTCTTTTGTAACTCAGGATTGAGACAGTTCATTGCCAACAGTCTGCTGGAGAGGGATATTCTATATAAAAATGAGTATGTGATGAAGGGGGGGGGGCAGTTTCCATCGCAGAATTACCGTGTGCACAGTACCCCTCTGAACGTGGCCAGCTAGAGCCCAGGAAAATAAACTCTGGACCTGGTGAGGGTGAGTCATGGGGGGAAGGCCTCTGCCGAGAGTGCAGGAGCCCCTGGTCTAGGCAGCTGCGTGGCTGGAGCGCCCCCCCCGCCCCTTTGGACGTGGAACAGCAAGAGGCTCGAAGCCAAGTCTCAGGCCGCTGGAACTGCGGTTCTGGGGAGGGGGGAGCACTTGCCGGCCCGTGGATCGCGCCGTGGGGGGTCGCTGGCAAGCACACTGTGTCCTGGGCGGTCTGCGGCGACTCGCCTGCCCCCCCGCCCACGTCGCACCGGTGCCCGGCCCAGTGCTGCACGACAGCCTGTTAAACGGGGGAAATTCACTTGTGTCGCCCGGGAAATATAAAATATGGGGAAATGAGGGAGGGAATTAAAAAAAAAAAAATAGGTCACAGCATCTTAATGTCAATAGCAGCGCGTGGAAAACGTGTTTTATTGCGTTTAGTTATGTGCAAAGGGTGCGTAACATGACGTATGAAAAGCGGACCAGAAAAAGCTGAACAAACAAGATCATTTATCAAAAACATTTTACCATTTGGGGGGGGGGGGGGATGCACAAAAATATTTGATTCTATTCACACAATTTACAAAATATATTTTGTATAAAAATGTATATTTAAAATCTCGAACTCAAATTATTTCCCATAAAAAAAAAAACTGTTCAAGCAATGTTCAAATGTTCACGTTCATTCCTCACGACCTACATTCATGAAAGTGTCTGTGACTGAGGTAGCTTTTTAGCTTTTATTTGGTCACTTGGGAGTCATAAGGCTACGTCGAGCCCTGGCAGAGGGGGAAGCCACCATCTAGTGGTCGTCCATAGGTTCCCGTGCTCCCTTCCAAATTAATGTCCCGCAGGAGGGTCGAGACCCCCTCGCCTTCCGGCTCCTCGTCGTTGTCCACCGCCATGTAGGGCTTCCCCGCTGACGTCACCGGTGGACACGCCATGGCTGGGAACCCATCCGCCTGTGGCCTCCATGCTGCTTTACCAAAGGTCCCTGAAAGGAAACAGAAAATAAGTATAAGCGACTTGACCACATGCTATGTTAGAAGCCCCGGCTTGCCTAAACACGGCGAAATTAAAGCTGCGTTTGTGTGGTCTGACCGAGAACAGGAGCCTTGGGGTCTGTGCCAACGGGCTACAATCAAAAACAAATCATGGCCTAAACCGTGCAACAATAACATCTCAAGGAGTCACACTGACATCCTGCCGCAGGAGCACACACACACACACACACACACACACACACACACACATATACGCACAACCCAAGCACTGACGTCACGGCAACGGCCCGGTGCTCAACTCCAGCGAAAAACCCTTCAATTACGGCCGCGAGGGCGGATATTTACATTCCTGCCTACCCATGAACGTGCTGAGTGGCGGACTCTCCCACGGGTGCCCCTGGTCCTCGGTGTCCCCGTCCACAGGAGAGCCCTCGCCCTGGAGCAGGAATGCGCCGGGGACCGTCGGATCGGGCGGGCCTTGTAGAGAGGAGCGACGCGGGCAGCACTCCCTCTTTTTGGCGTTGGAGGGGCTGCCACTGTAAGAGTCGGCATACGCCGGCCTTGGCTCAGAAACGCAACCTGAGGAAGGGCAGCAAAAGAGTATAAGTACAAGTGGAATTTCACACTCGAGTGCAACACCCACCCTCTCAATGCAAGAAAACACAAAGAGAAAGAGGTTAACCCCAGAGCTGGTCATGATAAGGATCATAATTAATACCAAAACATTAATGCTATAACATGGTTAGCGCAATGCTAACCGGAAGCCATTTTGTTTCAGTAGAAGATTCCTTACTTCTGTAGACGTCTGAGCTATCTGGGGCATAGGGGTTCCCTCTCCTGAGCAGGGAGCCGAAGGGCCCTTGGTAATGGTACAGTAGGGGGTCTATAGCGGCCTCCATGTCCACTTCACTTTCAGTGTCCAGATGAAACAAGCCTGTGGGTGACAAATGGTACCATCTCAGTGAATACGTCTTACCTGAGGTGGTCTGCTTAAAGGTGAACTGGAAACAGACCAGCTTTAAGCATCTAAATAATCAATCCACGTGCCACGTTTACAACGTCAAAAATATACATTAAACTCATTTTTAAAAGAAATGTACCACATTCCCCGTTTTCATTAACACGGTTCCTCTCCTGATAAGTCGTTTGGTAGTTTAGTACAATACACGGCATTTAATCTACCTTCTCTTTAATCAATCAGTCTGGCTTTATCTTACAAAAGGTATTATGGGAAACCGAGGATTATCCACAGGAAGAGGAAAACCCCTTTCTAATAAATGCAGTAACAAAGGAAGACGTTACAGTCATCAGGCAGGGAAAAGACGGGAAATGTTAATAATTAGATCTGAAAGATCTTTGGAATTTGCAAAACGGAGCATTAATGTCTCACTTCTGACCAGGATTCCCGATCTGCGTGATGGAAAAGCTCACCGTTCACATCTTTCTGCTGAGAGTACAGCCCTCCAATGGAAGGCACGGAAAAATGGTGTCCGCTGTCATTCTCTGAGGGCACATACGTGTCCTGTCGCTCAGCCAGAGTGCCTTGCGAGGATAGGTAGCTTGGGATGTCCGCAGGCAGGTTGGTCTCATCTGGGAAGGTGGGGAAGCAATCAAGTTAAATGGTGAACCCCCCCCCGAAAAAAAATAGCCATGAAACCAAACCTACATTAATCTGTCTCATATCAACCATGTGATTCATACAACAGATGCACCCGTTAAAAATCTGCATACTGTATGGAACACTCAGCAGCCAATCAGGTCGCAGGGGTGGGACTCCCACAGACGCCACTCACCCGTGTTGGTGACGCTGCAGTCCTCATTCCGGCGCCGTGTGTGGTAGATGATGACCACCCAGACAAGGGAGGTGCCCACCACACAGCACACCACTGCGATGATAACGATGCCCACTGTGGTCCAGCCGTCCTCCTCGGCAGCGGGGGCACCCTCGCAGTTGGCGGCGGGCAGAACGTTGAGGCGGGCGCTGCCCCGCTCCGTGCCCAGCGGGTTGGACATCTCGCACGTGTAGCGGCCGGCGTCACCCTCGGCGCTGTCCACAATGATGAGCAGCTGGGTGCCGGCCGCAAAGAAGTGCCGCTCCGTCAGGGCCAGCGGGCTGCCGTCCTTGGTCCAGTTCAGCCGGGGGGGCGGGCTCCCCCCCGCGATGCACTGCAGGACCGCAGTCTCCCCTTTGGCCACTGTTCGGTCCATCATCGGGCGCAGGAAGAACGGGGTTTCTGAGAAAGCAAAGGCACCAGTAACTAACATTTTACAGGGACAAAAAATGGCTTCCATCATTCAGTCAACTGAAAGACTAGCCAACTGTTAGTTGGTTAAGCAGGTGGTTAACTAACCAAGCACGGTCAACGTGGCATTGGCAGATATGGCCCCTGCAGTGTTCTGGGCAGTGCAGCTGTACACCCCGATGTCCTCCGTCTTCACGTCCATGATGAAGAAGACATCGTCCTCCGGCATGACGTGCATGCGCCTCTCGCGTGCGGCGGGGAAGTCCGTGCCGCCATCCTTCTGCCAGGCAATCTGGGGGGCAGGGTAGCCACCGGCGGCACACTCAAGCCGGGCCGCGGTGCCGGCACGGATCGTCAGGTCCATGGGCGTCTTGGTGAACGACGGCAGCACTGGTGTGACAGAGAGGACATGGGTTAGACCAGTAGCTGGGAATTGAGGAAGAGAATTTGCAGTGGCTTTCTGGTTGGTAGATCTCCACACAGGTCTAATTGGCATCTTAAACACAAAAGTGCTTCAGCCAAACAAGATTACTACATGGATCTAAGAGAACGCGTAGGGCCAAGTCAGGTGACAAGCCCAAACTACCAATCATATAAATCAGGGGGTAGCACTGTGACCTAACACCTTGTTCAGGGTTCAAATCTGTGCCACTTATGTTTACGGCGTTCACGTCTTCTCTTCTCTTCTCTTGCTCTGTGTTGGAAGGGCATCTAGTCTAGTGTGTCCTCTGCTTTGTCCCCTGTGCCCTGTCCTTCCCAAGACGGGCTCCAGGCTCCCTCTAACTCTGCACTCCTCTGACAGAGTAAAATTCCCACACCCTGCCGCAGATCCCACAATGCCCAGCTCCAGACCCAAACGCCTGTTCCGATGCCTTGGGTATTTCCCTGGCACCAAACCTGAAACAGCTGTCCTCCCACTGTTTGGGTAAAACCCAAATAAAGTCCTAGGGTGTCAGGGGAACGGGCGACTCACTGTTGACTGTGAGCTTGGCCTTGATGGAGTAGGAGGAGCCAAAGTGGTTGGAGATGACGCACTGGTATTTGCCCTCGCTGGCGAAGTCGACGTTGAGCAGCTGCAGCATCGTGGTGTACTCGGTGACGTCGCCGCTGCCGTGGGCACGCAGGTGTGCCTGGTTGTGGATCTCGGCGTCGCCCAAGGCCTCGTTGTCCTTCTTCCAGGCGAAGGTCATGGGTGAGTCGCTGGAGCTTGCCGCCGAGCACACGAAGGTCACGTTGGAGCCCTTTATGGCTGACTGGGTCTCCGGCTGCACTGTGATCTGAGGCTTGGGGAAGTCATCTGGTTCCATGCAGGAAAAAATAGCATGAGGGCTATAAGGAAGGCATGGCGGCCATATTCTTCAAAATTACCCATAATCCCATGAGAAGTCCCTGGTCTTCAGGTCTATCTAAAGCATATTTAGGCAACCCTGATCCTGGAGTGGTATTCCATCCTATATCTGATGAGTCCCTATCTGTCCGAGATCAGCTGTGGCTCATCAGAGACTATAAAGGATAGACAATCTGCTGAATACCAACACTCCAGTATTAGGGTTACCTCCCCCTGATCTAAAGCAAGGCTTCATGACGAGGTACGACATCACAAGGACCTCAACACTTGGCTGTTGCTCCATCAAGCCAATAAGTTTCTATGATGCACATAAAGTTGGAATGGAGGGGCGGGGGGCAAGGGACACTCACTGCACACAAACTCGTCTGGCTGCACGGCGAAGAGGCTCTTTCCCTTCAACATCTGCGGATGGGCACAGCTGGCATCGATGGACGCCTGAAAGTGGCAGTCCGCCACCCACTGGGGGAGCCATTTCAACTGGCAGTCGCAGAGCAGGCTGGACGTGTTCAGGTGGCTGGCGGAAGAGGGGGTGAGATCCAGGAGCATGTGAGCACAGGCTGCAGAAAGGAGCTGGGCGAGGCCGGGGGATGGCGGCAGGGAGAGGGCAGTACTCACAGTTCCTCAAGCTGCTTCATCTGCGAGAAGGCATTGGCCTGGATGGACATGATCGCGTTGTTGCTCAGGTCCCTGGGAAAACAGGAGCAAGCGGTCATTAAACTAAAGCCCTAAAATGGGGCGGGGGGGGTGTCACTATGAAATTCACCATTGATTAATTCATTCAAACTTCATTATAAAAGCAGGGATGTAACTGCGGATCCAGGCCAATTAAACACCAAACGTCCGTAATCTGAGGGGGCGTAAGATGCACTCCTTTAAACTGAGATTAATGTGAAAGAATAATTAAAATCAAATGCTTCTGGTTTTGCCCCCACCCGCAAACATGCCAAGTGCTGATCAATAGCACCTCATGGAACATGGAGGGAACAACACTTTCCTCACTTGTCCGAGTGTGACCGGACGTGAAGCAGAGACGGGGTCATGTGACCAGTTATGGCATCCCCACCCCCCACCCCCCCCCCAGACACACACACACACACACTCTCTTTTTAATGGAAGACATATTTCTAACGTGCAATCTCCACTTACAGGTGCTCCAGGGTGTCCAGCCCAGAGAAGGATTTCTTGGTAACAGACCGGATTCGATTTCCCTGAAGGAACCTGATTGAAAATACACACGTAACTATAAGTGCAGGAAAATTTCTCTCATTACAGAAACTCCCATTCCATTTGATAGTATCCTCTCAGGAAAGTGGGGTTTAAACCAGAGTGCTGGGGCAACCAGGGAAGCAGGAGAGCCGGACTCACAATTTTCGGAGGTTGTCCAGCGCAGAGAAAGGTCCGTTCATGTCCTCGATGGTCCAGGAGATTTCGTTGTTTTTCAAGTCCCTGGGTGGAGCGAGACAGCCTCATTAATTTCCACACCCAGCACCAACCCCCACGGGTCGTACACGGCAGCGCATAAAATCCGCACCGTAAAGGTTCCCTTTCCTTTATGGGGGCCTCCGCACTGACACTTTGGGAAGCCCCCTGCCGATTCAACCAGCTATTAACGGGTCACGTGTCCTTCTCATACTACCTACATACACAAGGCCAAGCACCACGCCACAGACTGAGCACAAACACCTTAGACAGGCAAACAAAATCGCCCGCCCAAAGCTCTCTTCAGTAACAGAGGTTCAGACTCTGAACAGGCTAATAATTCTTGATATAGCGTTCGGCTAAACTGTCATTAAAAAAGCACTGAGAAGCTAATGGCTAAATGCTAGGCTAACTGCTTTCTCTCACCACTCCATCTTGTCAAATTCCTCCAGTACAGACAATTTCCTCCTCACGCTTGGTTACAAATGGTGCCCCCCCCCCCCTCCCGTCCTCTACCTACACACCTGCCCTCTGCTGACCTTCAGACGTAGGGGGAGGGGAACATTTGGTTTCACTTAAACCCAGGGAAAAAGTCTAAGCTCTGGTAGAGGTAGCGTATAGTTTATTCTGCACGAATTCCATTATTGCAGGGTGACACCGTCGACGCCGTAACGTGTGTGGGGGAAAATGAAAACCCGCAGGCATCAATCCTCTCCTCACCAAAAACAAACACAACGAAACACGCGAGACACCCAAGCCCATCTCTGTAGCACGTAGGCCGAGAAGGTCACCCGAGCCAGATCCTGGGAGCTTCCGGACCAAAAACGAAACAAAAACGACAGTCAACGAAAGCATGCGGGGACTCACAGCGACTGCAGGCGCGAGAGGCCGCGGAAGGCGCCGTCGGCGATGAAGCTGATGCGGTTGTTGCCGATGTCCAGTGTGTCCAGCAGGCTGAGGCCCACGAAACTCGCTTCATCCAAACGTGTCAAGTGGTTTGCCGTTAGATCCCTGCGGACACAAAACGTCATGGAAAGGGTCAAACCAGGGAAGACATATAATCAAAAATAGTGTTGTTGATCGATTAAAAAAAATCAATCAATTAATCAAGATGGATTGGGAAATGTACCCCCCCCAACTCTGCTTTAATTTTTTTCATTCTGCAACTTTGCTCCTTCCGTTTTTGAACGAACAGAAGACACGCAAGTCGCGTCATTTATGTGAATTATACAAGCGTTTTTAGAGCCAAAGTTAACACTCTACGTGAAAAATCTTACTTTCAGAAAATACAATCCATACTATTTTAAGCTATTTTATGACATATTTTGAGAAGGATAAGTTAAATAAAACAATTGGCTTGTAGTATTATACTTGCAAAAAACGTCTCATAAAGGTTGTGAAAAATGGTAAACCTAGTTACCAAGACAGGTTTTTTACTATAGCTATCCAAATTAGAAGACATTTTGCAACTTACAGAGATACTGCTAATCCAAATTTGCAGTTATACATGAATTGAAGGAATGTATTACTGCATTTTCTCAGTGAACACTCTCTCACATAACAGAAAAAGAGGTTGAAGTTTTCACGCGTTTTCTTGACCCAACAACTGCGGGATTATCGTTTCGCTATCATATGAATAACGCTATTTACTGCTTCGGGACTCAGAGACACACACACACTCATATATGAAAAGTAGACCATTCAAGGTTTCTGAAGGTGTTTTTTTGTGGTATCTATGACAAAAACTCTGCTTGGAAGATTTCGGTTTTATCCCAGGCAGGGATTCCAGATGGTTAATTT
>JAODKN010000063.1:26378594-26397109 GCA_026774425.1 Petrocephalus zakoni
AAAAAAAAAGTCCTCTAGTAAATCACTCACTGGGCTACTGTCCTCTAAGAGAGCTGAGCTATGTAAATCAGAGAGAAGGTGGGCCCCGGAACAGCTGTGGCCTATAGCCTTCCAGACTATTATATTTTTTAAGACACTAACTTCAAAACACAAGAGGCACCAATCCATTTTCTCTTTTGTCACGATGGCAGACATGCAGTTATACCTACAATCTAAAGGAGAAAAATAAAACATTCAAGATCCCTTAAATATCAAACAGTTGCAGATCCCTTTCCAAATATAAGTCTCTTTCAAACCCAGAACTGCTTCTTGGGTATGGTCATGCACAAACTACGCCGTAATGGGAGGATCTGTGTATCTGTGGTAAATCGAGATGCAAACACCAACGCAGAGTCATAGCAGACCATCACATCTGCATTTGTGAGCATGGGAGAAGGGCTGATGGAAAAATCCACAGCCCTGTGGAACAACATCCCTGGATGGGTAGGCGCTAGAACTCCTTACACAAAGCTACATACGCTAATTTAAAAAAAAAGTGTAAAAAAAAAGCCAATCCACAACAGCAAACGGCCTGGAACAACTTCTCCGCGAAATGGAATTGGATTCCCTTCCAGGCCCAATTATCAGATCCATTTTTTTCCTGGCACTAAGGAAACTTGGGAGGATCAGGAAAAAAAAAAGTTTCAGATGCAAATCCAGCAAGGGCTGCTTAATCATTTCCATGAGGAGCTGTGCGGCCGCTAATTCAGCAGAAAGACGGTGCAGCGAAACTAAGGGTCGAGCGGCTCCGGCTCGGGGAAAGGCGCCGGGTCGGGAGCCTTTTCGGGGCCGAGCGGCTCCGCGGAAGCGCCGCCGAGGCTCTGCCCCACCGCGATTTACACTCATATGCACGGTGAAAAACAGAAAGGGAGACTACACGAACTGAAAAGGCCAAAGCACCGTATGAGAACTCTCTTATACACAAAATAATATTTATGATTATGATAGTGCCATGGACGATTGTCAAATAACTATTAAATAGCCTATAAATGTCTTAAACTTGGTTCTTTCTGGTTCTTTAATGAAATAAAATTATAAGAATACGCCTAATAATGAAGGTAAGTGTTTACAATGTTTATTGATCAAACACTGATGTGTGGATATTAAAAATACTTGGGGAAAAAAATTATAACAAATTCAGCCTTAACATTTTCCCCCGGAACAAACAGTCACTCTTACAAATTACCCTAAAATCTTTCCTCTCCAAATGACTGAACGCTTGCCGTGAAAAAATGTAACACTATATATTGAGTATATTACCATAATTACCACTGATTCGGATGCAACTGACCGCACGTTCACGCCTAAGTGAAGCCATTTCACATTCAGGGCATTGTTTACATTGCCAGGGACGGGGGAGGGTGGCCATCAGGCCTACAGGGACCTATTACTTAAGTTATCTTAATTAAATATAACTTAACAGGACCATAAGAACACATAAATAATTACATATCCAAAATAAAGTGAAACCCATATTAAATTACAATTCATAATTAACCTAATATGTAAATGTATATGTAAATATTTATATATCATTGGGAAGGGTTGGATTCTCTCTATTTACGTATTTATACGTAAATATTTTACGTATGTATTTTATAACTTCTTAAAAAATACTGTTTAGCTGGAAAAGAAGTCGAATACTGTGAATCGCGTCGATCATAAGGGCCATATTTCAAGTTATTTGAAAGTCTATAATTCCGATGCTTCGTTAAGGGGAAAAAAAGCTGTAAAGTGAGAATAGCGGTGTTCCTTTTCTTAAACACCGTGTACTCCCCGCAGTTATAAGGGGCTGTGAACCCGACAAGCCGGAGCTCCAGCGAAGCGTTCACATCTCAGCTCGGCCCGCAGAGGAATTTCGGCAGAATTAGCCGCAACTAATTGGTGCGGCGGTGCCCCCATCCCCCAGTCCGGGAAATAAAGAAGGGCAAAGCAATTAAGACTGCTGTGAAAAGCCCAGGTAAAAAAATTAACAATGCGAAATATGCTCCACATATACTATATACTTCGTGTTTATACTTTCGGAGGCCAGTATTTTTTAATAGATTTTTTTTTTAGATAAATCAGATCTGGGAAGTCTTCAGTCCCCGAATATTAATATCCCAAGTCGCGCTGAGCGCAAACTGCCCCCTAGAATAAATGCGCCTAACGTCGCAATTTAGACGCGCTAAATCACGCCCGTGATTTGTCGGAAATTTGCGCAAAATAAGGCTATATGAGCTATATGCGTCCGATGCCGCTGCGCTTATACAAACAAAAAAAAGGAGAAATAACACCTATATGCCGAACCCTCCGCCAGCCTAAGGGATGCGACTGTAAACAGGTTACGAAAGTGCGACAAAAGATCGACTTACAGCTGAACGACCCACGAAGGAAGATCATCCCGAATTTTTCTCAGCCTCTGTCTGCTGCAGTCGAGCAAGCCGCCGACACATGTGCAGGGGGACGGACACGGCTTACTGTCACCGCCATTCCCAAAAGTACATTCCAAGGCGGAAAAGAGCAGGAAAATGATGGGGTACGTCTTCCCAATGATCGAAAACTTCGCCGCGGACATTTTCGAAAACCCCTAAAATCCCAGAAGTCTCAAAATACGCTTTACAAAATTGCGCAGGTAAAGGATTAGAAAATCTGTAAGTATAAATTCCGGCCCTAAAAATCCTGTCCAGATTACTTGTATCTAATGCTTTTTATCCTTATATCCGAAAACTAATCGCTCTTAATCCATTAATTCGGTGCAAATGAAGAAAGCGCACTCCGCATTCCCCCATCTCTCCCAAAACTTTTTTCGCACTGAGGTTAAGCAAGTCGCTGTTGCTGCAGCAGTAGCATGCCAGGCACCCTGCGGCGAGCTCTGCTATTGGCCCTGCCGGAGCACCACGTGACCCGCATTGCGGCTCCCTGGGAAATGTATTCTCGCCGAATCACGCTTTAAATTGCGAACGGCTCTCTTTGTAGGTGGGTAATGTATGAATTAAAGTTGTGTTTAAGCATAAGTACGCCAATACTTTATTTTCCACGAGAGTTCTGTTTAAAATTAATACGAACGCATTTCAAAATCGAATGCGAACGGAGAGATACAAAGTTTAGAGATTGCATTTCAGTTTATTTTTTATGAAATATTTCTCTTATCACATAGAATCAAAACAGTTAGTAAAACTATGTAAACTCAAAAACTATTTGCTTAACAACACCATAAGCTATGCTTATCTACTGTGATTATTATACGATATTACTTTATATAACATTATTATTAGCTTCACAGACTGAAGGAGGCGTTGCTTTGACAGGGGAGACCGTGTGGTTGTGCTATTTACAAGTGAAATGTAAAGATTTTTAAGGAAAATATGTGTTTTCCTAAATTTCTGTATAAAATATTACATATATATTTTACACCCCTTGTGTGAAGTCTGAAGGACATAGCCCGTTGATCTTAACATGCAAAGCTTTTTCTTCTTGCTGTTTTCTAGTGGTTTCAATCTCTGTACTGCAAACGTTCCACGCAGCTGAGACGTTTACATCTCCTCCGCATTCCACGGTGAGCAGACGTGTATGTTGTTGCTTCTGCACCGCTGTCTTTGGCAGCCTCTAATGACGGATTATTTCTCAGTCTTATGACCTACGCCCCAAAGTATGGACCGATTAAACATATCAGATTCTGGGCCCCATTGGGGGAGAGCTCCAGTGTAACAAAACACAAAAATAAATGGACCGAATCTAGTCAGATTCTATAGATATGGCTATGAAGATTACTTGGTAAATCTACTTTTCCAAGTTAATGCTCATGATGGCTGAATGCCAATCATTATACTCAGAATAGAAACAGCAATAAAAATGTTCTCCAAGGCTCCCTAGCTGCAGGTATTTCTCAGCCAGTATAAACACGGCCCCTTGGCAAGCATTGGCAAGCAAAGACTCCCAGTGTATAAAATATTCCCCTAAAGTCTGTGTGAGGGTGCAGAAGCACTGTGGAAGGCTGGGCACTCTCCTGCATCTTATTGCACTTTCTAGAAATATGCTTAATATGCTTAAGGAATACGCTTCAAATCATAAAGGCGTTTGTGTCGGTGGGCACCCTGGCGATTTGCAGTTTGTACATATGCTGAGCTTCTTCTCCGGTTTGGTGTAATCATGTTATTTTCTTAGAAATACAGGCCTACGTTTCTGTAAAATGTCATGAAATGGCTTTCCACTTAACACAAAGTATGTTTTTGTTGTGTTGTTCTCATAAATATTCCAGCACATTTCCGAGCCAGTTACAAATAATGAATAACATTAAATAACAGCATGCAAAATCAGATTTAAAAATTATTAATGATAAAAAATGTCAACAACCATTTATTCAGTCAAAGCCACGTGGCTCTTAAAACATTCTTTAAAAGAAAAATCTTAACACTAAACTTTTATTATTATACAGCAGAATCCAATGCAGGGCCTTACATTAAGCACACTCAAAAGGCACTCACACGTGTTTCGAACGAAAAAAAAAAACTGCTTGCTTTAGCGAAACCACTCCTGGCGCAAACTCAAGAAGCAGAACAGAGTCTTGTTGTCAAGGCAACACACGAGTCCATGTGTGTAGTGGCTGTTGATGGATGTCTGAGTGGGACCAAAAGTGGTCTGTGTCCAACCCAGAGCTATGTGGCCACGTGCAAAGGCGGCTCCTGAGCCCTATACAAACAAACCAGCAAACCGTGCACTCAGAACACTATCTCAGACAGCAGTGCTCTTCTATTACACCTTTACGCATTTACCATGTAATCACGTGAACAATACTTGTGTCAGTTGGACAAACTGGTGAAAGCTGCAGTCTCATAAGCGCCACATCTTTCAGTATAGCTCCGAATCACTTGATTACAGAACTGGAAAGAAAGTGTCTCACAATGATCAGGAACGCTACAGTTAATGACCACAATGTTATATCTCTGAATTAAAATCACAGATTGAAACTAGAGTAGCACGTACAACTGTACTCAAAGTTACAAGTCCTGTCATCTCTCGTACTTGAGTTTTTAGTTACATCCCTGTCACTATGGCTAAAATCAACTGTCACCAGGTTCAGGACCATGACCTTTACTTTGGGTCTGACGAAGGCCCAGCCCCTAAATCTAGCCACGTTTAGTGACACATAGACATTGCTACACATTATCACTGGCCTAATTTTCATTGAGTCGTTAATTGGATTTATGGCCCACTTATAATTCAGCATCCAATTGTGTGGGGTGTGTGTGTGGGGGGGTGGGGTAACAATGTGCACAATTTTGAGATTTAGGCACCATATTCTTGAGTCCTTTTTATCAAACCATGTTATCAGTACCAATTAAACCATACAGAATTATCTTGTACATTAATAGGGAATCAATGATTTCATTACATTTACAGTTACTTTATCAGATCTTTGTTTCAGGATTCTTTTCCTTCACATTAGGCAGAAATGACATCAGCCACAGCAGAAAATTCTCCAGAAACCCAGAAACCTGCTTATATTTCAGTTTAGGTCATACTTTCCTGCATTTTAGCAAGGTAAATGGTTTTTTTAAGCATTAATCTATCAGGCGCCCAGTTATTCATGTTGAAAAACCGCTGAGCAAAACCTGAGAAAAGCTCTGCTGAAGACATCAAGACGACGCCTGTGTAAGAGATTAGCTCTGGGGAACAGGACAAATCCTGGGGTACGGATAACCCCACTCCTGTTTGGATGTGCCATCCTTCTGTCCATCCATTCCAGTACTCCTCCTTCTGGAAATGAACAGAGCTGGTCAGGAGCTTGTCATTTTCCTGAACGTCTGCACTTAGCCAAGCTTCAAGATCCTGCTGATGCCGTACGGAAGAAGCCTTGCAAAAGCGGAACTTCCTCACGCCTGAGTTCTGTTTCGGCTGAATGCCGAGACCCACAGTCACCACACCATCAGGGCTCCACTTTGCCGGATACATTTCTGCTAATACTGTAAACTGCAACAGTTTGTGAAACCATCACATTTATTTTATTTATTTTTTATCTGAACACCTCACGACCCTCCCCCAGCCCTCCACCCAATATGACGCACTATGACCCACTATGACCCAGTCTGACCCAAAATAAAAGGTGTCAACCAAGGGGGGCTTCAGCAGTGAAACTTGTAAATGGGGGGGTGACCACCAAGGAAGTTGTCCTATTAAGACTAAAATGACCAGCTGAACCGTTACATTTTAAATTGATTAGATGGGACATTGAGCTTATACATATATACTATTGGGATATTTAGCGGATTCCCATTACACATGATGGACATGGTCACACATGCTGGACATGGTCACACATGCTGGACATGGTCACACATGATGGACATGGTCACACATGCTGGACATGGTCACACATGATGGACATGGGTCATGAGGGGAAATCTAGCAATTCAACCTGACAGTGGCAGGCCGGATAAAAAGCGCCTGGAGACGCTTATTACATAATTTACATGGCAATGTAGTGACAGCAGCCAGCAGGGTGGCTGCTAATGAGCATTCCCAGCTACCCACCAGCCTCGCAGCTGACTCCTTTCACAGGTGTCAGATAAATATTTCATTCGGGCAACATGCTGCACGCGTCTCAGAACACGCCTTCAGAATAGCGTTGTTTTTCAGCATCTATTCTCCTCTCCCTTTGCTCACTGTCAGCAGCAAGGCGCAGAGGGGCTCCCAGCCCCAGGCCCCATTTCAGCAGGGGGCCTCTGCAGGGCCACCATTAACACATTTCCATAAACGTAGTTGAAAAGAAAACACACATCACCACACAAGCATCAATATGTCGGAAGTAACCTTCCTGATTATGGTGTAAGTTTCTTTCGTAAAAATGACAAAAAAAAATTCTTCAAAGCATATCATAACAGTCCCTGGTGAACGAGCTACCGAGCGGTTACATCAACGGAGAAGAAACCATAAATCAGGAGCAGAAAATGAATGAAGTAAGTGGTAGAAGATGCTAAATGTAAGAAACAGTATCTTCCTGCACTCTGAAACTCTCGTGACAATTTTATTCAAATAAGGCAAGGTGACCTGGGGTCGGGGAGCATTTAGCAGTGGCACCGCGATCGTGTAGGGAAATGAATTTGCAAACCCAATTACGACTAGTCAACCTGCATCCCAGAGATCCATTCTCTCACAAAAGTGCACCATTGATACCTGATTTGATCAGAATGCTGATGTAATATGGCTCTTGTCAGCTTGGCTATTCAGCCTAGATGTTCAGACTTTTCCCCTCGTACTCAGCCATTTTGGTATAGGAGAAATGTAGGTAGCTGCAGCTCTTACACAGCTAATGGACATTGGGCGATATATTCTCCTACAGGTAACTCCCTCCGCTGTTTCTGTTCCCAGCTAACAGGGAACGTTCCCTGGACTTTAGCCAATGTAATGTAAAGGTCTTCTCAAGGTTGACAGAGAATGTTTCCTACCGTAATGTTAATGGAATGTTTTTTCATCATTTTACCGTAATTAATGTGGAAAATATTGATTCATAATAAAAATATAATTTTTAATAAATATAAAATAAAATATATAAAATAAAAAAATATATTATATATATCTATATATAAAATATAGATAATAAATGTAATGAAAGTGCTACATGTGTGTACAGCAAACACACCCTCCAGCCTTGAGGTGTAAAGTGACAGTATTACCTGCTGCCCTGCCGTGCCCATTACTTTTTCATGCTTTATTATTAAATTAGCTGTAGTAGTGGCTGTAGTAGTGGGATAATGTTCTGGAAATATCAGGAAAACTGGAAACTTTGAGCATTTCAGATTCCTTAACCGTAATGTTCGGTAAACGTCCCTAAAACGAAAAATTGTTAGCTGGTTTGCTTTTACAAAAGTGCATGCACACACTGGACATTCCTGGGCAGACCCATGACAGAGATTTTCTTGTTTTAAAAAGATGATAAATGCATGAGGGATTCAGAAAGACACACAAAGGTTTAATCATATCTCCATTAATTTCTATGGGTAAAAACTCCAATCCCAACATGACAACCTTAACCCCTACCCAGCCTTAACCTTAAACATAAGGAACCAAACAAAATACAAGACTTTTTTTGCAAAGCATTTTTACTTTTTTTTAAAAATGGTCAGCACAATGTCAAAATATCAGGTTTTTATCACATTGGTCCCTACGATGTAATATAAACATAGTACAGACAAACAGTCTTTCTTGTGTTGAAATTTGCTGTTTATTTTATTGCCCTGGTAATAAATCAGGCTTATTGTTATTACCCATGCTTTGAGGTGTTTGTTTTGCGGTCAGCTCACCATTGGCGGCTGCTGGGGAGGGCTCACTCTCAGACTTGCCCCCCCCCCGCCGCCTTGAGAGCCCTCTTCCATCCCTGGTCCCTCTGAGTCACTTTGCATTGCAGTGTTTGGATGCAGGTGCAGGTAAGGGCACCGTGGAGTTTTGGGCCAGGCTGTACTTACTGAGCAGAAGTGTAAAGGCGCTTTTCTGGGGCTTCTTCTTTTTCACCTGTTCCCAAGCATGCGTGAGCAATGCCAGGATGCACTGCAAACGCCAGGGCGCACTGCGCATCCCAGGATGCACTGCAAACGTCAGGACGCACTGCGCATGCCAGGATGCACTACAAACGCCAAGGCGCACTGCGCATGGCAAGATGCGCTGCAAACGCCAGGGCGCATGACGCATGCCAGGATGCACTGCAAACGCCAGGATACACTTCAAATGACAGGGCGCACTGCACATGCCAGGATGCACTGCAAATGCCAGGGCGCACTATGCATGCCAGGATGCACTGTAAACACCAGGGCACACAAGAAACACCAGGATGCACTGTGCATGCCAAGATGCACTGTAAACGCCAAGATGCACTGTAAACGCCAGGATGCACTACGCATGCCAAGATGCACTGCAAACTTCAGGACGTACTGCACATGCCAGGACGCACTGCTCATGCCAGGATGCATTGTAAACGCCAGGACACACTGGGCAAAGCATTTATTTTTTGACTTAACCACTAATATACTATTTTGGATAATAAATACTTCATTGACTATTTAACAAATGTAATTATTTAACTGATCTGGTGGTATACACAGTGTGGTGGTATACACAGTGTGGCCTTCAGTAATTTTTTTGAGAAAAATAAAACTTGTTGTTAGTATTTATTTTATCACTGATAATTTGTAGATGTTTTACTGTTAAATCGCATACTTTTCTTTTGAGAAAATATATACTTCCTAAGTAGCTTTAAGCATTTTCTTTGACTGCCTAAGACTTTTGCACAGAAATGTATATATCAAATTCTCTCTGTACTTCATTAAACTGTTGAATTCACAACCAAAAGCCTATTTATCTATCTTCCAACTGCTTATCCATCCATCCACCCATCCATCCATCCATCTTCCAATTACATATCCTTATGAGGTTTATCACGGAACTGGAGCCTATTCCAGGTAGCACAGGGCACAAGACTGAGGTGCTCCCTGGACCAGATGCCAGTCAAGTGCAAGACACACACTATAGGAAGTTCAGTGACTTGGAATGCACCACAACACAAATGTCCATGGACAGGGCGGAAACCAAAGTACCTGGAGGACACTCACGTGACAAGGGCAGAACACATGTGGAGCAACATACAACAATTTATATCACACACATTGTAATTCATCCATATTTCACTAGCGCCAGACGATAAGATGAATGCTCAAAAAGTTGGGTGTGCTCAGACAAAGGAAAGGTTACCATGACTCATCAAATCCTCTGACACCGAAAATGTTGAATAGATTCTTTGTGGCATGGGAAACATGTTAGACTAAAGGTTTGTTTTAAAAACAAGACAATAAGACAGGCATCTCCCAGCTAGAGGAGAGCCTGGGCCCGCACCGAGAGACACAGAGACACATTCTTCAACCGGAGCTGCCAGCCTAACCCTGGCTGTATCCCGCACACAGAAAGAAGCTCCCCCCTGCCGGGAGAAATCAGATAGGGGAGTCGGTCGCACCGATAAAGAGCAACAGCTGTTAAAACAGTTTGCGGAGATTAGCCCACGCTGGCAGTATCAGCTCGTGGGCGTCACAAGACGGATGGAAAGGCAGTCCCTCCTTCTCACCGACATCTCACTGTAAAGGAGCGACTCACTGTGCCTCAGCTGTTTCTATCATCTTTTTTTGATTTGTCTGGGTATCACGTCTTCCTGCCCAATTCCCTGTGCAGACTGATTCACTCTAGCCCTCCCACTCCCTGGAACGAAGTGTGAGACGTCTTACTAAGTTCAACTCCTTGGTCATTTAAATTTTCCCCTCATATTCTTCACAGAGGAATATTCCGAGTTTGCAATCTTCATTTCATGGGCTGTCTTCCTGGCAACTGACTTTGTAGGCGTCTATCCTCCGTTTGCCAAAGCTGGCGCTGATGTGACACACTCAGACGGCAAAAGTGAAGTTTCTCCTCACTGGGGAATTTGTCGGCTGACTAAGATTTCTGCCGTGTTGTGCGAGACCAGCCACAGGCAGGCTTGAACACAGAACCACCCTCGGGAATCTGACAGCCAAGGATGGATCTACTGTCCCCAGCTGGTTGTCATTACTAAAGCAGGCCACACAAATCCATTTCACAATTTAGCACGACGCTCAGCTTCCCCGCTAAACTGGGGCCGCTTCACTCAATGCTCCCCAGTCGCCTCTGCTAGCATCAGGCCGGCGTGATAAACCCCATTTCTGGACGTAGGGTAAAAACACAAGCAGGAAGCAAAGAAAGCAGCAAGTTGTGAATAGACTTTTCCAGGACTTAAGAGCTTTGAAGCAGCTGAATGTGGTTCCTTGGGGGGAGTCACCTGACAGAGACACCCCCCCCCACCCAACATACATCAAGAGCAAGGACCTGGAGGGTCGATTCAATAGATTTAACAGAAGTTTTAACCCTCCCCTCCCACTCCCACCTCCCACCAATCCACATGCTTCTGCTTACGGTGCCATGACCGAACGTGTCAAACGCACATTGTCCCTGGCGTCCCGGCCTTCCCAGTGCTGAGTCTGCTCAAAGCCTGCCAAACAGATGTTTGCTTTCCCTCTGCTCCTCAAGTCTGCGTCAGATGTGCTACAAAGTCTCAGAGCAGCGCGGCTAACACTCAGAGCCCGAAAGCGTCTGCGATGGCATCCCACAGCCTGCTGCTTTACTTCACTGTTTTGACAATGTCACATACAGTTCTTTCTCTTAATTCAGCCTGGCAAAAGTTATTTTTTCAGATTTTTCAATTAGCTGTTCACGTCAAGAAATTGGAGACTTTAAAATTTGATAGAAAGTTTTGTTAACTCTTTAATTACTATATACACATATCAATCATCAGGAAGAACTTATTTCTCAGTATTGCATTTGAGAAAAACTATTAAAATGGAACTTCAAAATAAGAACCTTAAAACAGTGACTGACCCTCGTAATTATAGCTGTAGGATATTAGAGAACTTTGTCTGAAGGAAGTACGACACATAAAGAAAACGTAATTATTTAGCTGAAGTAGGGAAAAGCCGAGCAGATGTTTGAACATTAAGGACCAAAATACCATTTAAAGACTTTTCCTCTTAACAAAACATTCCGGGTCATTCATTCTGGCCAACCGACAAGCATGCAGATTAAGTTTACAAAAAAAAACATCAAATTTATGGGAAAGTAGTTTTAGTCATAAATACAAATCAAGCAGGAATTCTCTAAGTGCTATCATCTCGTTTGTCCTTGAAGGGCTCACATGGTAAATATGCATGTATAATACATGGTAAAATACATGGATAACAAATCATATATATAAACAGGTAGGTGTTTGACACAGCAATAAAGACTTCTGTTCTGTGATTAATGCTCAACATGATACGTTTTAATTATGAGAAAGACAATAGTTTTCAAAAAAAGAAAAAAAAAACACAAGGCGTTGCTTGGGTCACTATCATTTAAATGTTATGCACTATATCTTCTTATTCCAGTGTTATGTAGCACGACGCAGGCATAGCGGCTCAGAACCTGCGGAGGTCCTGTGGTGCTCTTTCAGGGCACTGAGAAGAATAGAAGTCCATAAGAAGAGAGAGATATGCAGGCACAGGACAAAAGAGCCCCCCCCCCCCCCATGATGCCATTTTATATCCCCCACTCAGCCCTTGAGCACCTGAGCATGAGTAAAAGAGCTCATTCCACCGTCAGGTTTTAAGAAACCATCCTGTGGAGAGTTGATGGACCCCTCCCTCATCCCCCCCACTCACTACTCCCTCTCAGGCAAGCTTTTGATCCTCTGCTCGCCCCACAGGCTGGGGGGAGGGGGAGGGGCTGTTTACTCCACTCTGCAGGTCACCCTGGCGATTCCTACTCCAAACAAGGCCATTATCTGCTCTTTGTGTGAGGTGCCGAGAGCTGAAGACCCCGGACGACCCTCCAGCCAGGTGGGTAGGAAATAAGACGTTGTGTGTGTGTGTGTGTGTGTGTGTATGTCGGGGGGGGGGGTTCCCACAATGTGATAAAGTGATAAAAAAGGTGTAATTTTTATGTTGTGGGGACCCTCAGATTTTAGGAAAATCTGTGACTGCAATCAAAAAACTAAAAAAGTTTTGCATTTCATTTGGTTACTTATGGTTAAGGTTAGAAGGTTAGGGCTGGGTAGGGGTTAATGTTGTCATTGCTGGGATTAGGGTTTTTCCCATAGAAATGAAAGGTCAGTCCAATACAAATGTGTGTGTATGTGTGTGTGTGTCAGGGTTTGTAAAGGTACAGCTGTGGGGTGTCATCTTCTGTGTCCTAAATTTAGACAAAGGGGTATCCCAGCTGCAACTATTCAATGACGTCAAATCCTCTTTGTGTGTGCGGACAACCAGCATTTTAACATTAGTTAGCAGCAATTATTGTTCCTTTATAATATACAGTATAAACATATTTTCCAAAGTCAATATATCCAAGGTAACTTCATCAATTTTAAAATAATCGTCACAGTAAAATGAAAACTCTTTGTTTTTCTAGTCTTCGTAAGCAGCAGCCCTCTTACTTGTTTTCAAACATTCCAGAAGTGCTAAAGTAGTTCATCTGAAGCCTTTCAGCGATGTTGTACAGTTGAATAAACAATTTGTTATTAAATTCCATGGCATGCTTTCAGGGCTGGGCCATTTGCGTTGGGGTCTTTAAAGGTTCTCTGGAGACCCCTAGAGGCAGAGAAGAAAAATACGCCCTGCTGCATACCTGAATATATTAGGGATGTTAACACAGATATATATACATTTTAAAAAGTATTAGTGATTAGAAATTGAGCAGTGTGTTCTTACGTGCAGGAATTGGTGCTCACTTGCTATGTAACTTTGGGTTTCTTTAAAAAAAAGTTCTTGTAAGAAAAAGGCACAATTTCATTTAAATGGTTTTCATCGATATGAATACTGCACATTAATCCTTGAAATAAATTAAGTTTATAAATATCTAGATTCTAGGATTTCATAGATAATAGGCTAACAGTTATGAAGACATTAGAACTGTTTATTTCATGGCTATATTTTATGTAAGACCCAAACAAAAGACAGGAAGACAGCTACATTATAATATATGTGAACCGCCTGGGGGTCTCCTGTTAGTCAGCTCACTAAAGCAAGCGGGGTGGGATTCTTGCCTTTTCTTATGTAAGCTAGAGCAGTTTGTCGCTTGTATTGCTTTTGGTGTATTTTTCTATTGCTGCTATAATGACGCCTTTAAAGGAGCCTAAAAGACTAACAGCAGAAGTATTTATTTTATCATCAAACTTAATCAAGTGAAGCATACTTAACTGCCTGGAGCGAAAGCTCTCAATTATGTCAATGTTTATGGATTTTTTTGTCTGTATTTGGACAACAGGGGGCAGCAAAGATACGCCGGTTATCAGCAGTTTGACCTACAGAGAGTCTAATCGATCCGATGCCAATTAAAGTCAGCATGTTGTCAGCATTTTAAATGAACATTTTAAGAGTTTTACAACCTGGGCATAAAGTTTACTCCCCAACATTTCATAAATTCATTCTTTGCTTCATGTAACAACAGCAATAGTAATAGCAGAGATCAGAATAATGTGTAAAACAACCCATGTAATAAAATGGTGTTGAATGCAATTATAACCCATGCAATAGCAGAGGAATAGGGAGAAATGCTTGTGTTGACTAGTGGTATGTGGGGGGTGCCTCCCCCCCGTCCCCCACTCCAGAGAAGGAGAGCAGCTCCTCTGCGGAACCAAAATATTGCTGCCTTCCCACCCAGCTGCAGTTCGTCAAAGACCTCCCTAGAATGTGGTATCCGAGGCTATGCCAAGACCACCTCCTCTGTATTCTTTGGCATGCTATCGAGTCAGCACCATCCTACACCTGAGTCAACAGGCTCAGACAGACCAGGAGTAAAAAGGAAAATAATAATCCAAATAAAAGCACCTCAGTAACGTGCATTCGCTGAACAGACAGAGGCCTAGCCTTGATTTCCACAGCCTGCTGAATCATACATCTGAGGTGCCATGACGGACAGCGCATAAATTACAAATTAATAAAGCTGTCAACTCCCAGGGAAGTTAAGGGAATTGACTCTTCAGATAATTAGGGCCATGTGATCAGCCACCGCCGGACATGAGTCCTTCATCAATCCGGCAGGTGTATATGTTCTGTGTGGCAGCCTGTAGGATTTGTGATTACCAGAAGGGCTCCATAAATCACAATATCAATTGGGACTATTGGGCATATATTATCAGGTAGGACCATGGTTATTATTGTTAATGAAAAGGAAGACATTTCCATAAACTGAAATAAAATAAGGTACAAAAATAAAATTAAAAATTACAGCTGAACAAAAACTATAAATATGGCTTCCGAAAGTAATTGAACTAAAAACATCAAATAATTTTAATGATTTATCTTTAATTCCCATTATTTGTACCTGGAACATGTTTTGTCTATTTTGAGGACAGTAGTACATAGTTATTCATAAAGTACTCTCTAAATATCAGGCTCATGAAGTAGCTCTTTCAGTCTTTCCCAAGAAATAAGATTACTAAAACTGAAAGTAAGATATATAAAAACTACTCATACATATTTACAATAAAAACTTTTTATTTACAATAAAAATAGTAGCACACTGAAAACAAGCTAAACTGGATTTCAAGTGAAATTTGAAAATAATATAAAATGAAAATTAGATGAAAATATCAAGACTATTGTATAGAATACTATATGCGGTAAAATGCAAACTGAATTTCCAAGATTAAGGATCAAAATATGTGTAAATAGCCTGTTTGTTCAAAGTGATTAGTCAGTAATTATTCATACATCTTCACTTTTTTGTGACAAAATGACAAGTTATCCATGAATACAAAACAATACTTATTCTTAAAATAGTAATACTAATTCTTAAAAAATACAAAGCTGTTCGAGTAGACAATGGGGTAGAGGGTAAGGGTGGGTGACTCTATAGCCCCTTGACCAGGCAACAAGCCTATGGTGGGGGGGGTCAGAAGCTACATCAGACACACCCATGTTATTCCCACTCCCAACGGTCGTGACTACGTCTCCTCAGACCGTCTGTGCACAGTCAGGAGCAGTCCCTCACTGAAAAGCCACCCGTGGTCCCGTATAGGTGGGGTGACGTGTGGTTTGGGTCACTCCGTGAATCGGGCTATTACACACGGGAATCACAGAAAACAGCCCCCTCACCTGATCCAAGCTGGCATCTTCAGGGGAAAATCTGACGCCTGGGGGGGTTATAAACATACCCTAACACTTCAGACGTGGTGCGTGAAAGCTTCGAGCCAATACAAAATGGCAAGATGACGGGCTGATTTGTAATTTAATAACCCATTGCAGCAACTCGCAGGACCACGCATGTATGTTTTAACATCTTTCATGAAACTATGTTCATCTTCCTATGAATCAGTACTGGAAGAATGGGTGGAAGACGGTTGGACATCTATCCGGTGCGTTTAGACATTAGGTCTGTAAAGGGATATGTTACAGGACACTGGCTCAGTGATCGCATGGTGTCAGACTCCTGTTATGTCACTGGTTTCCATTCTCACCCACTGCTCTGGTGTAACTGCCTCGCATATCAGGAACAGATTGTATGGCGGTTAAGGCGAGGGTATGCATTAGTACAGCTGCCACAAATGCCAGGAAGGCCTTGCAGAGAAACCCCAATACTTAATTTGCATCAGGAATATATCCAGTTGTGTAAAATTAGCAACAGAATCACAGCTATAATGCAGGAAGTACCTGGGTTAAGAACCTCTAACTCAGAGACTAATGGACTACCATGCATGCTATTAGAATTAAAATTTGTGTTAAATACAATGGTTCGCAATAAGGAATGCACGCACTACTTTGGGACACTCGTCAAAGCGTCACGCTGTTTCAGTGGTTCGTTGCCTTGAGGTACAGTACAGGATTGTATGTAGTTACTTTTATGACTACTGTATAATTATTACATTATGTGCTGTATTATTATTTTTCTGACCTACCTACATATTTAACTTAAAGACAGACTTATGGATCGGTTCATGTTGGTAACCCAGAGACTGCCTGTAATTTAAAAATCTATCCTCTTCAGCTTCATAATGCTTGTCCTGGTGACGGTTTGGGGGCTTCACGCCCAGTAGATTTCTTCCAAAGACCACAGCATTTAGCTCGATCTGGGTGAACCTTGCAGAGGAACCTCATTTCAGCCACTTGTGCTTTACCCATAATGCAAGACCAAAGGTTAGCATAGGCACATAGACTGACCGGGGAACTACAGGCCTCGTCAGACAACAGCTCCAAAAACACTGCCAGAGACCCTCTTAGAACCCACAAAACTGCAGCCATTGAGCTGATCCACCTGTCAGTCTCACATTCCCTCTTACCGACAATCAAGAACAAGATTCAGAGGTTCTTAAACTCCTTCACTAAGGGCAGACTCTCCCCCCGAGCCTGGAGGCAAGCGATCCACATTCTCATGAGAGAGTACCTTGGTCTTGGATATGGAGGTGCCAGTTCTCGTCGCCACCAATCTGCGTGAAACCGCTGAAGTGCTGGAGGTCAAAATCACAAAGTCATCTGTAAATAGCAGAAAAGTCACGTGGGGAAACCAGAGGTACCGGAGGCCAGAAGATACACGTCAAATCGGAATTAGGTGAAACAATGTAGATTCGGGCTTGGCTGTGAAGCAGCAGCCTAAGTCTTCTACCTTATATTGTGGAAATATAATAATAGAGGCTACATGAGATTGAAGGTCTTGGAGAAGACACAGGACCATATGACCCCGAACATGCGGTGGGAGGTGCTGCAGGATTGAGGAGCCACATGCTAATTGTCTTCTGCGCTGACCTAGTAACAGTTTTGTCCACAACCTTGGTGCGAAATGTAAGTCTAATTAAACATTTCTATTTAAATTCACTTAAAACACAGCAGGTGAACTTCCTTAATAACCGAGTTTCAATCTTCATATGAACAAAAATGTGATATAAAAAAACACAAGACATTAAAAATTAACAAGCTCATTTACTGCCCAAAGATAAATGGATTGAAGGAAATGTTAAATAGACAGTCCTCCACGAACAGAGTGACCTCTTCAAACTGGGTGATTTTTATAGTATATGTTTAATGTTACACTGGAATAATACGCACTGTCCAATGTCTTCGGAATACTTCAGGGTCCTTCCAGGCCCCATTGCAAGTACTCCCATGCAGTATATTTATTTAGTAATATAAAGCTGTAGCTCTACAACAACAAAATGCCATGTTAAAATAACAGTCAGACTTAATTCGCTTTAACTTTAAGCTGGAAAGAATCACGTCGACCTACGTACGTTCCACCTGAATGAAGCTTGAATCACACCTGAAAGCAAAAACTGCATGAATTTCAGCTGTATTTTCACGCGTTTTTCCTCCGTGCGTCGAAGCTAATAAGCTTGCAGGGTTACACAGCAGCAGGATTGCGCTCGGGCAGAAGGCAGAAGCCGAGCTCCGCTGCCCCAGCTACCAGCGACACCGGACCGCCCTCTCGAATAAGACGTCAGATAACTCTCAACACGTCAAGTTAAGCTGGACAGAAAAATAAACTGCACGAAAACCATTTCTTTCTTCATATTTATTTACAAAGGAAATATGTAATTTATTGCCAGGGTTCTGCAGGGTGTAATTATTTTTCCATGTTAACGTGCGATGCGCTGCCCTTATTGATTCAAGGATCAGTACTTATACGTTCGTACCACTTCTCGATTGCAGTCACTAGTCTCCTGGAATAAGTCTATAAGAATCCCCCACCTAGCAAATTTCGCCTTGCCTATATTCGTATTATATTGCATGTAGTGTATGCACAGATGGCCTTTCCAGTGTCGCCCTGTTCCTCCTGAATTCTGTGGCACTAACTTTATTCGTAAATCAATCTTAACATTAAAAGGCTGACTTCCGAAAAAGCTACATTTAGTACATTAAATTTACTGTATGTGCAATTAATGAAATTTCCGTGTGGAATATCTGGGCCGGATAGAGCCC
>JAODKN010000063.1:26408343-26421340 GCA_026774425.1 Petrocephalus zakoni
ACAAACATGTGGTGGTAGGGAGAATTTATGGGCGTGTATCCTCGAAAAGAGAAAAATGGTCGTGCGCATGCGCAGTAGCCGTTGGTAGGACTCGATAAGTAGGAAGAAATGACAGAACACCGGCAGAGTGCTTCTCTATAGTCCACAAAAAGTTTCGCATTGTGCACACATGCAGCGTGCTGCATAACGTGGCATAAGATCGTGGCTTGCCTGTACTATTGTCTGAAACTATTGTCAAACTATTGTCTGTCTGTTCATCTGAAACTATTAACTAATTCAAACAAATATGGTACAAACAAACTCACCCGTGCTGACGTCGGAGTCCCCGTCACCCCTGTCACCCGCGCTGATGTCGGAGTCCCCCTCACCCGCGCTGATTTCGGAGTCCCCCTCACCCGAGCTGATGTCAGAGTCCCCCTCACCCGCGCTGATGTCATAGTCCCCCTCACCCGCGCTGATGTCGGAGTCCCCCTCACCCGCGCTGATGTCGGAGTCCCCCTCACCCGCGCTGAGGTCGGAGTCCCCCTCCCCCGCGCTGATGTCAGAGTCCCCCTCACCCGCGCTGATGTCGGAGTCCCCCTCACCCGCGCTGATGTCAGAGTCCCCCTCACCCGCTGGCAGATTTGCTGCTATGACCGTGTCCCCAATAATTGCAGCAACTCACTGCTCAAAGGGTGTGAGCCCCGCAATTCTGCTACCTCTTCCAGTGGTGTTGAGCTGCAACTTGCTTTTTGACTTTAATATTCTGTCATTTATTTTTTATTTTGGTGACTGTGCGATTTTCCAGAATTACATTTTAAGTGCCTCTACGACGCTATGCCACTCCATTAGTTTTCTTTTGTTTGTGTACAACTCCCATGAGCCCAGCCTTGTACCCTGTGCTGTCTGAAATAAACTTCCTGTGACCCTGACCAGGATATGCAGATTGGATAATTCCATTTGAAATAGTCATATACGTATGTTTTACATTAACAAGTGTGAATCAAAAATATATAATGTTAGGAAGGCTAACTGTAATGGTATGAGACTAAAACTAGAAATTGTGAACGGGATGGAGTTAAATAACAAGAGGCATGGGAATTTTTTAAAGGCACATTATTGCAAGTGCAAGAGTACTTCATACCTGTTTCCAGCAAGCATAAATTTAGGAAACTGGCAAACCTAGGTGGTTTGCCCTGGAAATTAAGTATAAAGGAAGGAGGAAAAGGGCTTTGTTCCACACAAATGGAAGTTTATAGAGTTAGCTACAATCAACAATAATAGGATTTAAAATTCAAATAATAGTATTCTCTGGGCAAGGACCTGTCCCCCCTTGCACTCGCTTTCTTGTTAATGTGATAACTCAAAAAGTATTCCACAGATCCTTTTCAGGTTTTGCTGTCACGTTATTTTGGTAATGAACCACAAATGGTCACATTTTTATGCAAATCACATAGAAATTTGTAGGTTTGACACTTGGTCTCAATACGCAATAACTAAAAAGAAATAAAAATTAAAAATTGCAAACACTGTATGGGTGAAAAACTGGGACTATTCAAATTTTGAGACAAATCACCCCAAAATTTAAGCAGAAAAGGGAAGGGTAACTGCACACATTTGCACAATACTTTGTCAGATATTCTTTGAAACGCCACATTCTTTTGGTTTCACATGCAAATGGTTGTTGTAATAATATATTTGCATTAAAAAGATATTTTATGTGATATGAATGTTACTTTTCTTATCATATTTTTGGTGAGGTACTGCTTCACATGTTGTCTTAAAGAATCCTCTACTAGTGGATTTATTTTAAATGAAAACCTGAATGTCCATAAAGCCATGCATGCATTTCTTTGCCAGTGCGTATGGGAAGCTTTTAGTCTATAGTTCATAACGGAACGGTGCTTGCACCATAGGAGGCATCTGGTCCTCTGATATGGCGTCATATTTATTCTTTGTTATATGACCAGACATGGCAATAATCATAGGTAATGACTCCCACAGGATGACTGCCCACACCATTATGGACTCAACTGCCATATTTAAGAGCTGACAGCAGATTGTGGATTGGAGGCATCTTTTAACTTTCTCCAAATAAAACCCCATCTGGATGTAGGAAAGAGGGGGGGGGGAGGTGACACATCGGGCCATATTTGTTTTATACATTTCTCAAGGGTCCAGGTTTTGAGCTCCTCCCACCAGGGTGTGTCTTTATGTTATGGATACCAGTGGTTTCCAACAGGCAGTACATAGGTTCCAGCTTCCAGTTCATATAATGGCATTTTTGTTGAGATTAGATCTCAGAGATGCTGATTCAGGTCTGAGGCTGTCCTTTTTGGGGGGTTTAGCAATCACGTCTGTCTGTACCTGACAGGGAGCATCAGATTTCTGCTGCTGTTCCTCTTTCCGAATGCAGTTTGTCTGGTTGGCAGATGCTCTCATGGTTTTTCTTTCCCTTGACAGATTAAATCCTTTTTGTGCACCTGAAATTCAGACACGGGCTCTCCAGCCTCTGAAATCTGTTAGCTGCTTCATGTCACTCACATGAAAACTCACATAATGATTGTTGCACCTCTTTCATAGCTAACACATGCTGCAAACAGACATTCAACCTAATATAAGGTCTCTTAGCTCTGTCTATACCTACGATTGTCGTTATTTCCACGTCCTTATCGCCATATATCATGTCTAAAGTCGTTAACAGTTTACCTCAGCAAAGGGTACGTCACATTAGTGTTGTCGAGTATTTCCATACACTGGTATTTCTGGCAAATGAGCTATTTTTATACACAGCCCAGGTGGAGCCAGAAATTACCCTAAACGCAACATCTGTTTACATAAATATTAACTAATATTTAACCAGTTTATATATGGGGCCACAGGCTGCTTTAGATTGTTCAATATGGAAATGTATCAGTGCTTTTCTCAAAAAGCTCCTGCTTGATAAAGCAGGACATAGTGATTTGTAACCCAGAAAAACTTGCATTAATATGTAATACCGTTTTGGTGCAATCTGCAGTTTAACTCTGTACTGGTAACGGCTGTACCCTTAGGCAGAGCTTCAGGCTACATTTTAATCGGCCATGACCCGCAGACCGTTTCATTTATCAGATACAATTTGCACAACGTATGTATCGCCTATTGACAATTCATAGATACTTTAGACTTTGTATCCTAAAGGTGTCAATAATAACGTAAGAATTTGAGTAGCACTCTTGCCAGTGCATCTGGGTGTGATGGGCTGCTTCTAGATTTATAGATTCATGTAGAGTAAACTTTAATTAAGATAGCAATTGTAGAAATGCACTCTCCTTTTAAACATGTATTAATGTTTGTCCCTAGTCTACAGTAACTATACGAATTTCTTTTAATTTTATACTACATTGAACACTATGAAGAAATGGGCTATTTCTGGACTATGTGGTGAAGCACTGGTGTTCCACTTTCAGAAATCCTCTAATGCAAATATTCCCCAAATGGATTTCCCCACTTGCTAATTTCAGAGTAGAAATATTTAGTGAAACACCACACAGGCAGAGTTCAACTGAAGTATTTGTTACTCTTTAAGAGGTCAAGATGCGCTTATAAGATTCAAAATGATGGGAAAAAGATCCAAATGATAAAGCGTATCCAGATTTAATGGGAGGCAGGGTGCTGTAGTAGGTTCAGACCTTGGTGGTGCGGATTTGAATTGCACCCCTGGCTCTACGTGTATGGAGATTGTACGTTCTCCCTGTGCTGTATGTTCTCCCATCTCTCTGCACTTTTCCTCCATCTACTCCATGTGCTCCTAAAGTCCAAAAACATGCATTTAGGTCAATTGGTGACTCTAAAGTGCCTTTAGTGTATGAGTGTTCACACCAAAATGGATGTTCTTGGGTGCTTCCTGAGATCAGCTCCTGGTTCGGCATGACCTAAATGGTTATGATAGATGGATACCCTAAATTTTTATAACCAAATCCATGTCCCAGTGCGACTGGAATCAGGAAGCTGGGGCACAGTTCCACTCTTTCCCAGGGAGACGGCAAGTGACAGACAGGTCTGTTCTCTGGACCATGGTGCCTCCTTCGTCCATCACTGGCCATCTTCCCTAGTCAGAAGCTTCCCCACCACCCACAGGCCTCACCACCACCTCACCCAGCTGCCGAATCGCTCCCGGACTCCCGGCTGGCCAAGTCTCCTACACACAGCCATTAACCTTTCCCAGTAGTGAAGCCCAGCTTTTAAATGGTCCCATTTAACCTTAATTTGCTTTTGGATCATGCAGACCCCGCACTCCGGTTTGATGGTGGAACTCTTCAGATGTAGGAACGAGCCTCCGGGCGATCGGTGACATATTCCAGCACACATCTGTCTCTTCCTGTCAGGCTCCAGCTGAGCTCTGGCGCGATACAGTAGCTTATTAATCTGCCGGCCACTATGCAGCAGGCTGAAGCCAGGAGTTCACTGCTTTTCAGGTCCAGCCCGTGCCATCTTGGACTTGCACAATCTTTCCATGATTGTTTACCGGAAGTTCACGCATTGGTATGTCGGTGGCTAGTGATGCCATTGCAATTTGTCCCACAGAAAGAGACACCTTGATCTAAATAACACAATAATCAGCATTTTTCCTCTTTAGGAGGCCACATGCTATGTTCGAGTGTCAACATCTAAACATTATTCTCCGCTGATTTGTAATGGTTTTCACTGATTTCCCAGATATTCCCAGAAACCTCTTGCTTCTGATTTTTCTCACTTTTTCTCACAAAATTTCCCTTCTTGTGAAAACACCCAGTCTTATTTATTATTATTTGATTTTACATGATTTAGGTCATGCTGATTAAAAACACTGAAACTTGTTTTAAAACTTAATATCAATGAATTGCACTTATGTAACCAATAAGTTGTGTTGCTGCTTATGAATATTGATTGAGAATCTAAAAAAAAAAAAAATCATTAAAAATGACCAGGAAGTTTGTCTAATGCGTTTGGACAGGCTTCTTCTTGGTTTAATTACGAATATGATAAAAAAGGAAAGTATTAAAATGCCTGAATTATCAGCCTTCATTCAGATTTTAAACATTACAATTTTAAATGTTAAAGTATGCTAAGTTCTATAATCCATCTTGAAGCTGATGCAAGAAGAAGACAGAGCGGCCGAATGCCTAGGAGATGACACATAGGGGGCGCTCTACTCTTGTTAGCTTTATTACCAAAACTTATTTGTTATTCTTTTGCATATGTTTTTTCTGATGTCTATTTTGAACCCCCATTCATTCAGTAATGACGCAAGAAAGAGATCTCAAATCGAGATTTTCCAACAAATCAAACATATAGTTTGATGTTTCTAATAATAAATCAAGGAAATATGAACAGAGGAGCTTCTGGAGAATTTATGATGCAATTTTAGGAGCAGATATATGTATGGGACTGTAGGGCATATTTTATGCATCAAGTGATATGAAACTCCTGTTTTCAGCTATAAAGATGGTGCTTAACGTGGACTTCGGGCGGGATCCTTTATAGCGCGCACGGGAACGTCTCAAAGCTCCGTTTCGCTGTTCATGCACGTTTTATTCCCGTGTTCCCAGGGGCCGCGGCACAGTACCCGTGCGGTACGAGAAGACGTTTCACAGCACTGGCCCTGTGACGATACGTTAACTAATAACCTGCTGAGGCTTTAAACAAAACTCCAGTTCTGGGGACCAACAGGACAGAGGTATGTTCAGGGGTGACTGTGGAAAATTTCAGTTGGGGTGGCCATCCCATCAGGGACCAGTTATATTTATGAGGGTGGTCTCTTGTACAGTCCCACATAGAAAATAAAATTATCTATACTACGTGTTTATTATCTTGATGTAGGGTGGCAACAAGGGTAGGCATGCATTTAGTAGAGGTCAGCAATGGGCAACCCTGCCCATCCCTCAGAGCCCTGGGTGAGGCAGAGGGTATGGACTTCTGAAACTAGGAGAGTACAGGCAAGAGTTGTATTGTCACCTCACCTAAATTCTGACCATGCTCTCAGATGCTTTTAACAGCCTGATAGTCTACAGCAGGTGCACATCCCCCCCAACACATCCCCAGCAAAATCTCAGGTTAAATAACATATGCTGCATCTGGTGGTGGGTCTGGCATCTCAGAAACAAACACCTTCCTGAGATTTTCACACACTACAGTGCCTAGAATTTACAGAGAATGGTGTGATAAACAAAAAAACACACATCCAATCTGCAGCAGGTCTGCAGATGAAAACACCTTATTAATGAAAGCGGTTAGAGAAGAATGGCCAAAACTAGTTAACAAAGAGTACAAGGGTCAAAAGTGCAAAGCTAAAAGCCCAGTACGTAAGAGTGGTGCAAGGAATGGCTTCTCTGAATGCTCCAGCTAACAGGGAACATTTCCAGAACTTTGGCCAAACGTAATGTGAAGGTCTTTTCAAATTTGGCATAGAACATACCTACTGTAGAGTTAATAAAACATTTTACATTTTAAAAAAAAAAGGATCTATCAATGTCAGCATGATAAAATTATTACCTGAACATACTTTTAATACAATTGTCACGTTCAGCCCCGCCCTTCGTGCTTCTTTCCCTGTTTTGCCCTCAGGCGGTGCTTGATTCGCCGCACCTGACCCTCGTTGTGTTTTGGCTCATGTGAATTCTCCGCTTGTTTCCTCTGATCAGCTGCCTCTTGTCTGACCCTTAATGTGCTGCCATATTTTAGTGAGTCTGTGTCCTGTGCCCCTTGTCCGGTATTGTCAATGCCGTGCTTGCTTGCTCTCGCGCTTTCTCCTGTAGTCCTTTGTCTGTATGCCAATAAATGCCCTTTGGAAGGGCTTGAAACCCGCAGCTAGCAATCCTGGGTCGTTCCTCCCGCCGAAAGCATGACAACAATGAATGTTGAAAATATTGTTTTTTAACAAAATATAGTTTTATACTAGTGCTATACAGAAAGAAACATGCCAAAAAGCCTTGAACCCATGATTTTAGAAAGGAAAAGCTCTACCACACCCTTCATTCATTTCATAAATATTATTTTTAGTGTAGTAGTTTTTTTATGGATGGAAAATAAAAATATAAAATGAAATGAATGTAGTACCTCAGGGAACTTTGCCAACAGAAAAGTTGCTTGTCCACTTGCATGCAGGACTAATATTAACAGTAATATAATTTTCAGAGATCTTGCCCAACTTGTTATGTGTTTACATCACGCTAGTGTTAGTAGATTGGTTAACTACCTTTCCCATACTCCCTAGGAGGTGGTTACATGGTATGTTCTACAACAACCAAGTAGAGTGATGTCAATAAACAATGGGTGGTCTTATTATTTCTTCAGCAAGGAGTTATCTCCTCACTTCCCTAGTGCTCAGCTTTCACACTGATGAGCCCATTTAGGTGATCTCTGATTCCAAAGTTTACCGTAGCCTATGTGATTGATGATCTTCTGTTACTGTTGTTGCTATTGTTCTGCACAGTGATCCACAGACACGTCCTCTCCTTCAGAGGAAAGAAAACACTTCTCATTCGCACAGTTACCTCAAAGCTTATAAACATGAACTCAATTCAATTTATTTTGATATAGCGCCTTTCACAGCAGAGTTGTGAAACATGTGAGTCTCATACTTTGCAGCCATATTTCAGTCAACATGACAGAATTTCTGACTTTCACGAGCCAAAGCCTAAATGATCTGATCATATACATTTTCAGAATAATAGTGTCCCCTGTCTGACCCATGTAGGAAAACTTAAAATCAAATGAGGCTGTATTTGCCATTTACATTAGAACTCTTCCTGATGCATATCCATTTCTGCATCCCTTTGGGGATACACACACATCCATACATATTTAGTTGAGAGCTAAGATTGGGGTTCAAGCCCTGGGGCAGTCATTAATCCAGCACTCCCAAACATTTCGGAGAGTTAAGGGCCTTGCTCAAGAAGATGTGATTATTCTGCTGAGGTTAGGGCTCAAACCGACGACCTTCCGAAGACATGCACAGGGGGCGCGTTGTCACACATCGCTCCCACATTTATCCTGGATCACAAGTCGGTCCCCATGCATTTCACAACATTCAACCTGGGTGCCTATGAGCTCAGCTTTCTTGTTTCCTGCAGACTGGAAAAGGTCACCAGCACCAGACCATAACTCATCCAGAATCATCTTACGATGCCACAGTATGCTGAAGAGCTTTTAATCTAAAGAGATAGCTTAATAAAGGTACTTTCAAGGTTACGGTATTGCAGTGAATGGGTTAAGGGAATTTGTAAAAAGGGCAACAAGCTGACCTTTTTTTAGAAAAAAATAATTCATTTTTATTTATTCATAATCTGCAGAATGGCAATCAGGAAACACAGGAAAGTCCAAGATATAAAGGTCAAGGCGGATAGAGATGCAGATAGATACGCTCTAACATTTGTGCTGAATAAAGTTGCATCTCAAAAGTTAAATGCCTGCCTTTTCAGTAGCAGATGAACCTCATTTTTAAACTAATCATCAGATTTCATATGAAAGTGTCAAATCAGGCTGGGCTAGAGGCAGGATCTCCCTTCACAGTCATACCAGAGTGGCAAATTACTAAAATACCACCACCTGTGTTCGTTACATGAAGACTCTGAGGTCCTGTCTCATTTGCACCCTTGGCTGGAGGTCGGGCACTGGATCAGCATGCAGGCTGTTGTCCATGACTAGATGGCAGGAAAAAAAAATCTGATCTGTTATGTTGGTCTTGTCGATCAATCTGAAATTTCATACATTGGCTGGATGATGTCATAATTTTCTGCTTTTGACAAGGAAGGAAGGAAGGAAAGAAAGAAAGGAAGAAAGAGAAATAAAGAAAAAGTAAAAGCCTATAGCTTGAAGACCTTCCCGCAACATTAATCAGCCATAGGCCTGGTGATCAATGCAGGCCTCAGATACTGCGCAGTACTGAAAGAATATGGCTTTAACATCTCCATAGCTCTCAGAGTTGGGCTGATGATTTATAGATACCTTGAACCAAGGTTTTTTTTAACCTATCGTTATTTTGGGTGCCTGTGAAATAACGGGAATTCGCTGTTTTCTCAAACTGCATTTTAATTAAGGCTAAATTCGAAGGAAATGTGAACACCATTACAAAACCACTGCAAACACATATTCTTGCAGAGTAATGTAAAAACGATGTCAAACTTTTTCAAATGGTCACCAAAAGCATCCTAAATTACTTTCAAAGTTTGGCATGAAGCTTTTAAAGGCTAGAGTTTTGTAATATCATTCCTAGCTTAAGAAAGGCCTACTGAAATTGTAAATCATTACTTATAAGACATAAAATTATTATGGGGAAACTGCAAACATATTTAACATAAATCAATTTCCCTATGTACCGCGGAATGCCTGGGGGGGCGAGGAGACTTCATGTCCACTTGAAAAAGTCTGGTATCACATGGAACTTTTATTAATAAAGTTTTATCGGTTGCATAAAATTATTGTTGGTTTTTTTCATGATTGTTCATCACTGCATTCTTAAAGATGCCCCCAGTTCCACAATGCATAAATTTCACCACCAAGCGATTCACAGACAGGCGAAGTGTAAATACACCAGGTGACTAATTGGACGTCAAGAAGGAGGTTGTATTCTTGTTTTTTTTGTTGTTCAAAAACAACTCCAAATATGGTCAATGAAATTCCTCTATGATTATTTTTTACTTCATTTAAAGTGGATGAAATCAGCCCCACTCTTCCCGAGGATGATGGGTTTGTAATGAAGATGTGGCTGTTGCCGATGGAGACATCACTTGCTCTGATTTTCATGCCACCTCCTACTCCAGGGAAACCCCCTCCTTCATTGGTATAATTATCGCCTCCTCCTTGGGGTGCCGATCTAACGGCGTTTAATCACTCCGTCGATGGATTCCCAGCTCCCCATAACCTCCGAGGCACCTTCCGGGATGGAAGATCAGCAATCAAGGGCAGTTTGACTTAGATCCACCTTCAGCCAACTCAGAGTCAGAGCTTTGGGGGTGGGCGGTGTTGGGGGGATGAGACATGGTTAAGGATTAAGGATGTGACGGTGTCAGTGGGTTCCAAAAACCACAGAGAACGTTTAATTTCAAACATAAGGAAAGAGTTTGAAAATATTTTTGTCCTTGGAATGTCTAAAAATGAGTTTTTTAAGCAGACTACATAAAAAGGTAATTTACATATATAATATAGGCCTATTTGTTATTTAACATCGCCAGATGCATCATGATCCAGTGTATTGTTACGAGTGTAGACAGCTTAATTGTTATATTTTATGGTTTTTTAGTCAGTTAAAAGGTGAACTATATTTTGTGGTTTTCCGACCGCAATTACTCGCATGAAATAAATGAGCGGTGGCCTGCAATAGGCTAATAAGATTTTTTAAAAATCAGATCATACAATGTCTGACATTAGACAAAGTCTATATTTGCGTTCACTGGAACGGCACTGGCTGAGAATTTTCCGAAACGCAATGGCGGCGCTCACCATCGACTTTGGCCAGGATGTCTCTCTCCTTTCCTTCCCGCGGTAACACTGTCCTTTCTGCTCGTCCCCTGTGAAGTGCGAGCAGAGACACTTTGGTGAGCCACTGTATCCGAGCTCCAGAGCCCGCCTGCGGTTTCGGGAGTCGAGGAAAAAAGGTCACTGTTGGTACCGCGTCCTCTCAGATTGCATTAAATGTAGCGGAAAAGCGCACTGAGGAGTCCCTGGAGATGTCAAGCGGGCCGGGAGACATCGAGATGACTAGGACAGATATGTTTATTTGTTTAAAATGCATTAGGAGCAGTGAAATGAAGCACAGTTCGTTGTCTCATTTTTCCCTATCGGAAGGCTGAGATGCGCTGCACTGCAACCTCATTCTTTAAAATAAAATCAGCCCGTTCATTCACGTTTTTACCATCAGCTTCCCGCTGTTTTTAAATTAATTATATGCATTGGGGCACACTAAATGATTTACAGAACACATGATACATGTCATGTTTAATGCAGGTGTCATTCGGCACATATTTGCTTCAAATAAGCATTTTAAAATTAAGCAAGGCTGCCCCTGCATTGGCTTTGGTTGGTCTCTACAGTTCAGCATTTTTAAAGTTATGTGTCAAATTACAAAAGTATGGTACGATTTTCTTCACGAGAGGACACATTTCATAGTTTCAGAGCAGGTCTGAATTATTTTAGGCTGTATTATATTATTATAAAAAGAAATCAATCAGCATTCCGAACTAAAATCATTGCACGTGGTGGCTCGGGTATGCGATATGTGACATTAACCAAATTTTGTAACATTAAAAATTAAACTGATCAATCGTATGTTTTATGGAAAACACCTTTTATTCTGAGACTTTAGACTAAAAATCCATGGTAACAGATTTTTGTGTATGAAATCGAAGGTTTTCTCCATCAACATTCCTGTTTTTTTTTTTGTTAAAAATTATTGTTGTTGCCGTTGCCATTATTTGGACCAGTAGACAAAGTGATTATATAGAATTACGTCCAGGCACGTTTTTTTAAGGAATTTTAATAATTCACACTTTGGAATTTTAGTGTTGACAGTGTCCAAGTTATCATCTCATTAATTGTCACTGCTAGAGGAGATTCTTTTCAACGTCTAGCCTTCTGTGTAAGACCCCTAAAATGGGAAAATGGGCAGATTAGAAGACAGCCATCATCTCGATCAGACAGCCTCAAGTAACAGTCACCCTATTGCTAAATAATATCACTGCTTCCATTTCCTGTCCCTGTTTATTGGTGTCATAAATCATTAAAAACTTTTCAACATTCCAGCTTATTAGAATATATTACTCCAAAATACATGCTGTAAATGATTTATTTTGCATGCATTTGCTGGTTATCGATCGCTAGAATATTGGATAACACAAATTCAGCACAATGTACACGACCTACAAATGTGCTCAAGCGGCCATCGCTACATAAAACAAGGATGACGCCCGAAGGTGGCTACATGTATCTATATATATATATATTTTTTTTTATTTTATTATGTAAATGATCTTGATTCATGACATACTGTCATGTGTAGGTAATAGAAGTAAGGCTTATCTTGAGTCATAGGGTTTTGTGTGATGATGAATTATTCATAATAACCCCTACATGCAATTCCTTTTTGTCTCCAGAAACATTCAAACGTTGACGAGTTGTGTGTTTGGAGAGGCCTTTCTGCACCCCACTCTTACACTGAGCTGTTATTTATGAACATGTAACTTTCCTACCTTCATAATGCATTATAATGGTCAGTATAATAACTAAGGATGTTTTGTGTTGCAGTATGAAGGTGTTTAAAGTGCATTATAGACAAGACCTTCATAGAGCATTCATAAAGCATGAGAAATGTATCTGTAATGTATTACACCTTTTTATAAATATAGCCGGGTTTATAATACTTTATCAATGCATTATAATGCATTATGAAGATATGTGTGATGCAGTATAATGACTGCTTTAAGTAAAGTGTTACCAAATTTCCCTCTGCAGTCCTATATCAGTCACCCTTCTCCTTATCTAATACTTATCATTAAATACGGTGGTCAAACTCTGGCTTATAAAAATATGGAGGTGTTTGTTATTACCTGATTCCAAATACTCATAGTTCCATTGTCTGTTGTAGAAAACTGAGAGTCTGTGAAGTTCAGACGGAACCTTGGAGTGCATGTAAAGTTCAGACAGAGCCCCCATGCAGCAACCTTCCTAATGCACACTTTGTAAATATTAGATGAGGCTGAGATTTTAATGGATGCCAGAAGTGCAGGGCCACATGTTGGGCGGGGGGTTTCGTGTTTGGAGGTCTCCTGTTAGCATCTCAGCAGAGACAGCATGGTTGCAGGTCCCCTGTTAGCATCTCAGCAGAGACAGCATGGTTGCAGGTCTCCTGCTAACATCTCAGCAGAGACAGCGTGATTGGAGGTCTCCTCCTAGCATTTCAGCAGAGACAGGGTGTTTGGAGGTCTCCTGTTAGCATCTCAGCAGAGACAGCATGGTTGCAGGTCTCCTGCTAACATCTCAGCAGAGACAGCGTGATTGGAGG
>JAODKN010000063.1:26432280-26455476 GCA_026774425.1 Petrocephalus zakoni
CCCCCCCCCCCCCCCCCCCCCCCCCCCCCCCCCCCCCCCCCCCCCCCCCCCCCCACCAGATACTGAAACCTTTACAGTATCTCTGACATGATTAGCTAAAGGCTAAATGTCTAACTCTGGTACCTAGTCACACTCTTGCATAAATTCTGAGAGGTGCTGACACCATGATAATTTTTTTCTCAGTGATGGTAAGCAATACAATCTCTGAAAGAGAAAGGAATTAAGCAAGGGATAGGAAGGACATATGACTGCCTTGGAGCCTTCAGGGATTGAAATGATCCAAAAGTTTTATTCTCATTTGTACTAGAGCAAGGAATGAGTACAATTAGAGTGTGATTCCTGCAGACAGGCACAATGACACAGGGTAACAAGACACAGGACAAGCACTTAATAACAGGACACTTAGGTAAAATAAATCTAAGTATAAATATTAATATGTAACTGCGAATAGGACTACAGAGATATGGCTGTATCTGGAAGACTGCATATGGTTTGGATATGTAAGTATTCCTGTGTAGCAGCAGACAATAGTGCAAATTTAATGCAGAGTCAGAAAGAATAGGGGTGTGGGGAGGTGCAGTGGTGGCCGAAATTATTAGAACACCTGACAGATCTGAAAATATAGACTTTTTTGTCTCCAAAATATGATTTCATTTCCTAATGTTCATGAAATATGCAGATGGTTGCGCACAACAAATATCAAATGAAGTGAGACCTATTGTTTTTATCCACTTTTAACTTTAATATTTGGTATGCCCACCTTTTGCAGCAATTACAGCAGCACATCTCTCTGGCATAGTGTCAATATATATCCTGAGAGCTTCAACGCTAATGGTATCCCATGCCTTCTGCAACTCAAGCCAAAGGCTTTCTTTAAATGTACAATAGATCTGTCCAGTTTATTTTCCAACTCGTCTCAAATGTGCTTGATGAGGTTGAGGTCCGGACTTAGCACAGTGATTCTCCTTATGAAAGCTCTATTCTATTGTTTATAATGATCACTTTGGAGATATTTCATTTGTTTTATGGGTATTTTAATGGCCAGTTCAACAAAAACAGCTGAAACCTTTTAAATATGCCAAGTGTTCTAATAATTTTGGCCACCACTGTAATGTAAACTTGAGGTAGCGGCTTGGCAGTTAGTGCTCATCCAGTGATTTATCAGCATACATGACCTGTGTGAAAGTAGTACTATGCCATGCAGGGTGTTTCCTGACTCTGGAGACTCTGGGTGAGTCATTATGGTTCTGTAAATAAGAAGTATTCTGTTTCAACACTAATTTGTCGTTAATTATTCATTTTTTCACAATACAGTATGCAATAATGTGCATAGGTAGTAAATTTGCCATTCTTACACAGACTTCTCAAAGAGTAACACAAACCGGGATCTTTTTCCGACTAAGATCTGACACAAGTTCTGAATTTAACGAGCACGGCACTTGTGTTAAATCTCCCACCATTCTCAGATTTTGTGACATTTCTTTAAAAGTTGAAGGTGCATAAAATGCCAGTCCTCTAATGATGCACTTTCACATTTTTATGTACAATCTGTGGCAGGAATCTTTCATCTTTTTTTTTTTTGTTTTTTTTTACTGTGATTGACACAGTGTTTATTGAAAAAATTGCAGTCAGTAATTCTTAACAATAAACCACTTCCATATGCAAGCTTTATATCAGCGATTGAAGTTTCTGCTGTGAATGAATCCTATGCATTTTCCAAAAAAAAAAAAAAAATGAAAAAAGATAATCAGGGTCAGTGTCTCTAAGAAGAGGATTTGAAGGGTGAAATTTTTGGAGCTAGTCTGAGCCAAAGAAAGTCCTCCAGCAGGTTTTAATTGCCTCCACGGGGGTGGAGGTCGGGGCCATTTGGCATGGCTGTGTTTTATGCTGTGTTTGCATTGCTCTCTCTGTCTTTGCACAGGGACTTTGAGGCTCAATGATCTAGTCTGGAAATTGGCAGACATCCGGGGATGTTAAATCCTGGTACCCGAGTTACAGCGTTGCTTAGTCTTCGAGTTGAGGAGCATGTCCTCAATGTCGACTTCAAAAGTACTGTCATAAAAGTCCTCAAAATCATGGAATATGAAATCACAGCTCCCACACATGCAAAAACTGGATATATTACAATTGATCAGTATTGAAACAGGTGAGCCGTTCACTTTAACGTTCATTAAACATCACCATATATATTGATGAAATGATCACCATATATACATCACCATATATATTGATGAAATAACACCTTCTTAGCTGCAGCCCTGACCCCTGCAGAGGCACATGGCCGTGTTATGGCTCAGCAAAAGTCACCCCTTACAGTCTATTTAAAGTGCTTTCCAGAGGTGGAACATTCAGGTCCTAAAAGTACTAGTCCAGACCAAGATTTTGTTTCAACCAACCAGTTGAGTACTGTGAAACTATGACTCTTTATACTCAACTAGTTGGTTGAAATAAAATCTTGGTCTGGACTAGTACTTTTAGGACCTGAATGTTCCGCCTTTTCTACTTTCTGAACCAGTACTTCCCACAGAGCAGTGGCGGGGGGGTGGGGGGGGGGGTGGAGTATTGCAGCGACATGTAACTCCCGATGGACCTTAAAGCAGAGCTATGGTGTCAATTTTCAACACACTGTAGTTCTGCTCAATATCACAGGGGGGACATGACCATGTGCCCAGGCTTAAATATCTGCGTGTGTGCTTAAATGTGAAATTAAAATAAATACGGTTTAAAGTCCATATAAATGATAAATTTCAACAGAACGCCAATGTTCCCTGATTGCTTTTCATAATGATGATTTTAATTTCCTGTAAGCAAAATGGAGTCAGGCTGGACAACATGATTTGAACTATTTCCTTATTATTTGTGGCCAAATAATAAGAATCACACACCTTCTTCTATGTCATACACAGAAAAATGGCTGTGTTGATCAACACTAAAGGTCTTTATATGACTCTGACTATGGTGTTTCTGGAAATTCTAACAAAACATGCAGCTCACAGTTAATGCAATAAACCCGTACAGCTTCACGTAGTATATGTTATTAATGGATATCGAAATTTCAACTTTCATTCACTGTGAAAGTGAAAATGTATAAAGGTTTTTGTTTTTCAGCTTCTTACTGACAGTATTCAAATAACGAAACACACATAGCATGACAGATTGCGTAGTTTGTGTAATAATAATGGTCGTTTCACAGTTTCGAAGGCTGAGAACTGGCACTGTTTGCTTTTCTCATCTCGGGACATTGGGGTCGTGTAAATTGTTTTTAATCATTCCCCTTCATTATGCACTTCTTACCACTTTGAAAGAATTTTTCAGACTGTGAATGGTTAGAGTGCTTGTATAGTACTTCTAAATTACTTCTAGTAATTACTATGACAGCACTTTTACGCTGCCACCAAGAACCAAGCCGTACCCAAACCATACCGCAAACTGGCGCTTTCCCATTGTCAAGTATTCAAGCCGTCGCAGCACAGGTTGGTTCCAGTACACCATTTGGAAAGTGCCATAAGACAGTGGTACATACAGGGGTGCCGTAAGGGGGGGAATGTTAGGATATTCCTAAAACATTTGGAATGTAGTTGGATTAGTCTGTGGGGCCCAACATCTCTAGCTGCACCCTTCAATATACACCCCATGGGTAATAAATTCTGACTGGTTCAGAGAGAAAACAAATCAGACCTTGTGTCCGACGTCAGACCAACCAATCAGATGTCTTGGTTCTGCCTTCTTGACTTCCTTAGACCTGCCTTGTCTACAATCTGATTGGTTGTCTCTCTGATGCAATCATTTTTCGTTCTGCCCTCAGAGCCTGTTTGTGTAAATACAACTCCCACAAGTGTAATTTAGCTATGACAGTTTACTAACAAACACGTTGTGCAGTGGGAGTCCATGCAAACTCCACACACACAGGGTGGAGCTCAAACCCCCAAATAAGGAGGTGTGAGGCGAGAGTGATATCCATGGCTCCAATACTCCACCCTGCTCACATTATGCGTTTAAAATTCAAATGGCCCAAAGCTTTGCAGAACCATTTATAATATGGAGACACTTTGGGGAAAACTGTCTGTCTGTACTGGAATTCCTACTTTGCAGAGATAATGTTAAATGCAGCACAGTATCACAGTAACACAGAACTTTTAATGGAATTAATTGTGTGCTATTTCGACTGCTCAACTGTTGCAAAAATCATAAGCTAGATTATTTTGGTCAGTATTGAGATCACAATTATTTAGCATGATTACTCATTGACTTTTTTCATGCATTTATTGCATTTAACTTGAGGAACAAAACGGGAGCAACATTGTTTCATATTGATTATTTTGTTTTGATAATCAATGGAAGCCAAAATCGTAATTAAAATTAAAATTGGAATAATTGGACAGCTCTCTGTGCAATACATTTAAAATTGGCATTGAAAAGAATTACACATACACATACAGGCCCACCATCAGGACAGAAGGTACTCCTGTATCAGGCCCAATAAAAATATTACTTGCCTGGGGCCCAGACATTCCTTGCTGTTATGTTGGAGTGGTGGAACATTTAGGCTGGCGACATACTTCATGCGACGCGCTACATGAAACGTATGCAGCAGAAGCAGTGTATCGACTGTACTTACCAGGGGGCAGTGTGTACTGCACGTGACGTGCACGCGACGTGAAACGTATGCAGCAGAAGCAGTGTATCGACTGTACTTACCAGGGGGCAGTGTGTACTGCACGCGACGTGCACGCGACGTGAAACGTATGCAGCAGAAGCAGTGTATCGACTGTACTATTTGGAATATTGGATATTTGGAATAAAAATCCATTTCTGCAATTACTATTGCAGTATTTATAAAGAAAAAAATTGCTCCAAAAATAAATTTCCCACCAACATGTCTGTTCATGAATGATTTACACAGCAAAGATGAAAATGATTAGGGTTGGCTTAGGGAGCACATTGTAAGAAGAGCTATTGTAGATATACATGTAGAGCTATTGTAGATATACATGTAGAGCTATTGTAGATATACATGTAGAGCTATTGTAGATGTACATGTAGAGCTATTGTAGAGTACTGTAAGGGATATTCTTTTTATTATGAGTTTTTATCTAGAATGTTTATGAGGGAAGTATGATTTTACTAGTTTTACTTAGTGAAATAGTAAAATCTAGTATAATTATCAAAATTAAATTTATCTCTGTACATGTGCTTGGAGCATAGCACCTGTGGTCAATGTAGCAAAAATACAGACTTACAAGCCCACAAGAGTCAACATAAATCTTAGGTTGCGATTAGACATGCGAAAATAAATAACGGCTATTTACACTGTTAGGTGTGCGTTCTTGTTATGCTGCAGATGCTGGTGCATCAAATTTTTCTTTAGTGAACAAGTGTGGAGATTGTTGCTACATGGCATTTCATTTGGTTAGCTTAGTTTAACGTAGATTAGTTTACATTAGGTTAAGATAGGTTAGATTAGGTTAGTTAGTACCCTGCTGAAAGAGACTCCCTTGACGTGGAGGCAGGCTTACAAATCTTTTGGCAGAATTTTACCTAGTATGGCGCCCAGAAATTTCTGATGACACCCCTCGGGCTGGTGCCATTTAAGAAGCCGTTTTATACTCGATTATTTAAGTGGGGGGCTTTTATTCTTATTTTAATCTCTTAATGCCCTACAAACGCGAGGACATTTTTTGTTCAGTGCCGGTAATTTAAGCAGTGAATAAGTGAATCTACTGGGATTTCACTCTCCCAGATGTGTCCGTCTAACCTAGTAAAACACGTAGACTTAGAGTGGGCTATGTGTGGAAAAATAATGTTATCTTGTGAGATTACCGCACTCATGCACGCAGGAATGGGGGGGGGGGGGCATTGGGGTGACCACTGGGATGCTGGTTCACTTGCCCCCCGCCTGAATGGCTGCCAGCACTGACAGCTGAGAGCCCCCGGGGGGAGATATCTGGGGCTGGGGAGCTCTTGTTGCTATGTGAACCGCACGGAGTCCGTGGCACCGCGATCGGTCCCCGGCGCCCGGCGCGCCACCAGTGAGGCACCGGTGCTTATCTACATCGTGAAAATTACATCTCATAATCCGCTCCATGTCTGCACACTGGCGTGTTCCCCACGTGAAAATTGCTTCACAAGCGTTTAGATTGCAAATAAAGGGTGGTTTGTTTGTGTACAGTATAGGTGTATAGGTGTGTAGTTAGTGCGCCGCTGTGGACAGTAATAAGCATGCCTTGAGGAACAGAAGTCTATGAGTGAAACCCAGGGCACCTTGGTTTGCTAAGCATAAAAATAAAGAAAAAAAGAAAATTGGAGAAATCCCCAATTATGGGATTTTCTAGAAAACAACATGATCAAATTTAGCTTTTATTCAGGGATTTATTCAGTAAAACCCAGGCTAAGAATACTATTTGTCTAAGACTCCCCAACAGACTCTTAGACAGATAGTATTCTTAGCCTGGGTTTTATTGAACCCGTATCAGAAAGTACTCACTAATGGAGTCTTTAAGTCACTCTGGCTAAGGGCATCTGCCAAATGCTGTAACTGTAAATGTAGTATGATAACAATGAGTGAAAAAGACAATCTTTGGTTACTGAAGTGCTGTAATCATTCGTGAAGCAAACATGTTGCCTGTTAGCTGAATAGCCCTGTATCACAGGCGGTCCTCAGACCACGCATGTGACTGCTGCTGTTGTTTTCCTTCCTTAAATCACGGTGGAAAGTCGGGCCTCTGATGACTGATTACCTGCTTCATTTACTCCAAGGGAAATTAACCTCCATGTTTATGACTGAGCATGACTATTGAGGAAGCTGAGGAATATCCGTTTGTCAATCATCCGTGCTTAATTCCCTCTCTTAGATCCATTAGCCATGGGAAATGCAAAGTGTTTATACAGGTGTAATGCTCACCCGCATAGAAACACTATTGCTCTGCAATTATTAATTCACCATAGCAATTTTTACATCTTATTGAGTCTGCATTTATATAAATCGGAATTTCAGTGAAGTTATCGCTCAAGGGTACAACAGTAATACTCCTCTTCACCAGCAAACTGCAGGTACAAAGCATGTCCTCTGGCCCTAGGTCACTTCCTGCATTTAAATAATCCTCGAAGAGCAGAACATGAGGCATCTTGAATAATATATACGGGGCATCCCACCTCTCCTGAATGTTCCGGGGACAGCAGCTCCCTGACACGGCAAATGTCCTGGAAATCTGACTACAAAGAATTAAAGAAAAGGGTGCGGGTTTGACTTCAACTCTAGTAGGAACCAAGTCACCTCCAAACCCCTTGCCCCCCCCAAACACACACGGTACACCCATGACAGTGGTAGGTTGTCCATACCCAAATCTATGCTATAAAACAAAAAAATGACATTATGTCATTCAACTGTCAAGAAGCCCGCCCCACCGCACCTGCTCACAGCCAGCGACCTCCCTGCCTCCTAGTTCTCCCTAATCACCTCCCTGAGATCAATATTCCTAAAGCAGGGTGTTTGTATACACTTAATACCATAAATATATATGTTCTGTGGTTAATTCTCTGAAAGAGCGGGGAACTTTATTGAAAAGCCCAGATGGTAGACAATGAGGGTGACCACCTAATCCATGTCAGGAGGGGCAATCTGAGCTATGCCAGTGTTTGTAAAATATAATTTCAACCATTTCAATTAAAATGACCCAGATTTCACTTAAGCACTGAGTTCTTTCTGTGTGCTGATTGGTCAATCTCCTGTACGCATGCATGTGTCACTAATGTTGATGTGAAACGGCTGGAGTCTTTCAATCAAGGAAACAAACCAGTAAAACTACAAGGTGAACCAAACAGCCCAGCAGACACAAGAGCTTTTCAGTTTTAAAGTAGTTTGTAAATCCCGAAGTAGCTCATAGTGTCCCTTCTGACATGGATTAGGTGGTCACCCTAAAAACAATAAAAACAGCTTTCTCTACGTTTATTTTTAGTATACTTCCTACCATGTAGACATTGTAGACACCTGGAGAATGTAAGCAGCAGATGTTACATAAGGGACTGGCGAGTGGGTCAAGGTTTTGATTCAGCTCCAGCTTACTTTCAAAAATAAAAGGAGGAGAGACACAGCTGGCTGACTTCGCTAGCTTTGGGAAACGCTCTTTGTCGGGCAGGCGGAAACACACCGGCAGCGCGGATGAAAGTGGGCCCTCCCTGGCCGCCCCCGAAGCTGGGACACAAGGTCACCCAGGTAGCTGGCATGAGAGACAGCGCTCGATCCTCCACCAGGCTCAAGTTCGGCGTGTCCTTCCGCGTAAGGTGAGACAGAGGGCGAGCGGCGTTGGGCATTTCTGCTCGCCGGCAGCCAGTTTCCCCACACCGCGAGGCTCCGTATGAGAAGCCGGAGCTGAAACTGAGACCCCAGGGGCTCGATCGATGGAAAGACGTTCAAGTAATCAAAGCGCATGACACCTCCAGGCCGGCACAGGACGCTCGTGGTCTTGTCTTTGCGGTATGCCTTTCAGGGTCCATCTGAAAAACAGCTCGCGCAATTTCACATCTATGATTCCAGGATAAGATTAAATGGCATTTTAAACAAATTCATGTAGGTGTACATATGTGAAACTTTTATTTTCCTCAAATTAGTATGGAATTATTTATATTTCATGTGCCTAAAATGGCTTCTGTTTAAAGTATATTCATAAATGCGATGGATATAGAGAAAATGTTAAGTAAAAATGCAACTGAAAGTCTATTAAATCTATTTAACAGTAAAGATTTAACAGCATTGGCCTGCCAGGATTGCCCATGAGAACATCTGGAAGACATGCAGATGTGTTTAGATTACGGCTTGTTGGGGATATGATTGTCTTGACCTTGGACAGCTAACGACCAGTGAACCTTTCTGGTTTATTGTTACAGCAAAGAATCGGGTAAATGATCTTACTGTCACACGCTTGGACTCGCCTATCACTTGGTTTACTCCTTTGAGCTGAATAGTAGGAACTTGCAATTAAAATTAAAGTTAAAGTTTGGGGTATTTGAAGACTTTGTGTGAAAGTCACCAGACTGAACAAGTCATTCCTGAAGGGAATAAAAAATAATGGGGTTGGGTAGGATTGGACACCAGTCCCCAGTATCCCAGAGCCCAGCTGTTCCCAATAACCCAGATTTCAGGTGGACACCAGTCTCCCCAAAAACCCTGATTCCAGCTGGATACCAGTTTCCAGTAACCTAGAGTCCAAGTTGCACACCAGTCTACAGTAACCCACACTGGGACACCAATTCCCAGTAACCCAGAGCCCATATTGAACACCAGTCCCCAGTTATCCAGAGCCCAAGTTGGACACCAGTCCACAGTAATCCAGAGCCCAAGTCCTGTGTGATTCTCTTTCATAAACCCGGCTCCTTGGTTTGGTATTTATACTTACTGTGTACTGTCCCTGAACACACTGCATCTACTTTTAGCCCTAAAAAGCAAATATTACCCATAAGCCCTCTACCAAGCTGCATGGTTCTGTTTGACATCCTGCCCAAAGAATTTTTCACAATCTGTCTTTACGCTGAAGTGTATATCTCAAATGCCTCACACTGAGTAAACAGATTATGTTCTAATCATTATTTTCACTAAACATCAAATCGACTTTGTGTAAATGTATAAATATTGATATGTGCAAAATCCCCATTTTGTTTTGATTGAACAGAATATATAAGAATTCCAATCATTGCAAATTTATGGGTAGTTCACAAACCTGCAGTCTTAAGTCACACACAAGGTACAAGTGAATGGGGATTGTCCATTATCATTATTATTATTTTTAGTATTATTATTATTATTATTATTAAAGGCAGTGATGGCCTAAGGGTTAGGACAGCACACTTGTGATTGAAAGGTTGCTGGTTTGATTTCTTTTTAGTGAAAACCAACAAAAAACATCATACAGGAAATAATTCCCAAATATGCTATTGGTGTGTGGTGTTTTTCATGCTAATTAAGCACTAAAACATCGCTTGCTTTGACATAGGGTGACACGCTGAATGTTTGACATCTTATGTCAAGGCAACAGAAGGTTCTGAACTCAGTTAGTACATCACAATCATTGTACCACAATAACATTCAAACTCTTTGGCTAATGGCCGGTAATGTTGGACCTATTAAATGTGTGTGTTCCAGACGTGCGTCTACTAAAAGGTCAAACGCATGCTCATGTTTTGCTGGTGAAAACCCTTTCTGTCATTTGGTTTGAACGGTTCACTAGGGCAGAACACAAAATATGCCAACAGAGAGTTCCCATCACTGAATTATACATTTCATAATAAACTAATAATCTTCAGCCCGTGCCTTGGAATCATTCAGTGACATAATAGGAGCCTTCCTTTCAGTAAGCTTGCATTTCTGCTCAGTAATCCAAACCAAGTGCCATATGATGCAGGAGTGTGACATATCACGCTGGAAGACCCTCTTTGTTCATACATAAGCTTAATAAGTTCCCCTGCAGGTCACGCCAGGGCCATCGGGAGGCGTCCGCTTTGTGAATAAGCCTTTACCGCCGTCGATATTCTCGCCATGCTCCTTCCTACCCCTCCTTCTGCTCTTCCCCCTGTGTCCGCCTTCTCAGTTGGTTCTGCAGGCTGCAGAGGGGGCCACCCCATGCTAAGACGCACCTGTCTGCATCCCACTCTAATTGCCTTTGTGATTCTGTACCAGGGACGGTCATGCTGTGAATAGCAAATAATGGGCATAATATTTATATTTCTGATGTGTTTTTAAGTGATGTGCAGGTTTTCATAGTTGATCATGGTTTCATCGCTGCTCCTTATGGCTCATTACGGTTCACCCCCCCCCCCCCCTGAATGAAGCCTGCAGAACGAGATTGTTGATCTGAGAGGAACATTGTTTTATTAGTTCATTAGGGTAAACTCCTTGAAGGTATTTGAACTTGTTTCCTTTGCCACACGTAGCATTCTCTAACCACAAGACCATCTGCCACAGGGCACTGTTTTGTTACATCTAATTGCTAAACTTCATGTCCGTGTCGTTCATCCCATGTGACTCTCGAATATTAATACCCAGCTAACATGCACCAGGCAGTTACACAGAAATCAATGCCCTGCTGTTTTATCCTCCTAATGCATCTCTTAAGGGTAATCTCCCAGCATCATATGATTGGCCAGTTAACGGTAGAATTCACACCATAATTACTCTTAATGTGAAGCTAATTCTGATATTTCAATTTCATCCAACTTTTAATCAAAACTACTCTCTTAAAGGAGAAATGTACCACAACCTAAAGTTAACAATGGCAGTAATCGAGGCCAAGTTTTATTTATTTCATTTGTACTGAAAGGACCCTGAGATCCACGGATAGGATGTCTTGGGGGTCCTGCTTTGTGTCCTGGGATAGACTCCGGGCCAACCACAACAGAATAGGCAGTTAAGGATGAATGGATGGATGGATGGAATAAAAATAGTATTTGTTTCTCTCATACTATGTTCACCTTAACTGGGATACAGACAACTTTGTTTTACTGTAAAAATCACTATACGCAAGTACTGCTTTAATAGCAGCAAGCAAAGGGGTAGTTTACTGTCTGGTAATGAAGGTGATTGACCTCAGCACCATTTTTTTCAGCTGGGGGGGGGGGGGGGTGGGGGCTTGAGCAGAATAAGCTGTTACAAGATTGATGGATGTATCCACATTTATTGTTATGATAACTGACATAATATTTTCTCTGTTATGAGTTCATGCAGTGAATCTGATCATAAGCGATATGCTGAATTCGTAATTGCTTGGCTGATCTTGATGAAGATCAGTGATGAAAAACGCAGCCTAATCATAATATTTAGCTTGGCTTTTTTCTCCTGTCTGGAGCTTGGAAGGTAGGCAGATGCCTGCCAGGCGTATAAGGCACGACATAATGCCTTTCCCCAGCAGGTCTTTCAGCTGAGCGCCTCGCTGACATCAACATAATGAGACAACTCACGCAAGGAGCAAGACGCGGGCTGGAAAAAAGACCTTGGTAAAGTCACAGGGAGAGCCAGGGTAAACACGGCAACAAGCAGCCCAGGAGAGACCGCCAGAGCTTCACTTTAACCATCAGACCCGAGCTAAGCAGACAGCTTTAAATCATCTCCATCGATCCCGTGCTTCTATGACAGACGAGCAGGGATCGCGCGTCCCAGATGCAGCACAATTCCACGCGGGGCAAAGCAAATCATCAAATTTACGTTAAACACCTATCTTTCACATTTTAAGATGTTTCACACTTACCTAGCTTAACGGTGCCGCTGCAACCCTGTACTGCAGAGCCTATTAATGGACGATGGATGGACCCAACCGTTTAGCACTGACAGATACAACCAGTCGGAAGGTTAACATATGTATTATTTAACTACCTGGTTTAGGTAGAAAGCGGTGCCGACCGGGGCAGAGCCTGCAGAAATCATCGAGATACAGCAAAGCAGGACTAAGACTAATTATGAAAGAAAGGAGCTCACACTTGGGGTAGGAAGCAGAAATTCCCATGGACTGTGGTTCTGTAGGTGCTATTAATCAGGCTGCATCTGTCCAAACAATCCAGCCTACAGATTAACACAACGCACAGAATGAGGTTACTGGGGCTTTAGCAGCTTTTTTAAAATGTCATCATTTGTTTGAAATTATGGGATCTCATGCTGGTTGAATATTCGATATAACGGTAACATGATATTAGATCTATCTATTTACCCATCGACCGACCCGTCTATATAAATATGTGTGTACAGAGCTGCCTTTATTTGTGTGCCCCATACTACCCCCCCCATACTTCTGTCAAGTAAAAGACTTTAGCCAAAAGATTTGTAAGCCTGCCATCACATCAACGTAAGCTCTTTCAGCAGGGACTAACTAACTAACTAACCTAATCTGACTTAGCTTAACCTAATGTAAACTCATGTATCTTAAGCTAAACTAACCAAATGAAATGCCATGTAGCAACAATCTCCACACTTGTTTACTAAAGTAAACACCACGGTTACTAAAATATGATGCACCAGCATCTGCAGCATGACAAGAATGCACACCTAACAGTGTAAATAGCCGTTATTTATTTTCGCATGTCTAACCCCAACCAAAGATTTACAGTATGCTGACTCCTATGGGCCTGTAAGTCTGTATTTTCACTACATTGACCACAGGTGCTATGCTCCAAGCACATGTACAGAGATAAACTTAATTTTGAAAATTATACTAGATTTTACTATTTTACTAAGTAAAACTAATATAATCATACCTCCCTCCTAAACATTCTAGATAAAAACTCATAATAAAAGGAGTATCCCTTACAGTACTCAACTTTTCCTTTCATGAGGACGTGTTGTGTCGCGTTGCGTGCGGTATATTGCCCGCCTAAATGTCCTGGCTGCCAGGGTGTAGCTCCATCGCTCCAACAGGACAGCAACGGATATCCGGGCCCCGCTACCTTCTGTCCCCTCCTGATGGCGGCCCTGGGTGTCATTGAAACAAAGTGGCACTATAAGAAGATAGTATTAGAGCTTATGAGGCACATTTAATATGTATCGTGTTACAGTTAATGTCGCTTTATCATTTGTTAATAGGATCTTTAATAAATCCAAGTTAAATGCGTTCAACAGTCAATAGCGGTAATGTTGCAAAAAATATTAACGAATTATTGAAAAGACCTTATTCAATATGTCCTGCAACCAGGGGTGTCGGAGAGGCATGATCACCCTGGCAGATTCAAGGTTCTCGTCCCTTTAAAAGGCCCTCAATTCAAAATCAACTGTGAGGATCTTCTATCTGTGCCCCTACCTGTGACATGTGGTGCTAAGTGCTTTCATTTTAATTCATATTTTAGGAAAGAATGCAGCAGTTGTGCTCTGTGCTTCCTCAGATCCAGAATCACTGAGGCCCTGTAATGTTGTTGGGATATCAATAGTGAGAAACGGAACTGCATATTTTTACATTGTGTTTCTGTGTATGTTCAAAGGAGCAGACACCTCACAAAATCACCGGAGGTTCTAAATTTCACGATTCAAGCAGTTTATTGCCATATGTACAGTGTCTACATAATTATAATTGTTGTGTACTTGAAAACAAGAAACAATAGCACAGAAAGCATTTAAGAAGATGGTGCAGATGGTTAACGACTGGGAGCAACTTAAAATTTAATAATGGGTTGGATTGCCATACTTTGTTAGTCTATGCATAACTATAAACTAAGCAGAAACCAGTAAACTCAATGGGATGAGACTTGAGTTGATAATTGTCAGTGAACGATAATCCCAGCACTCTCCCTTTGCCAGTTTAACACTTAAAAACCCCAAGAAGTTTTTCAGAGTTTATTCTCATTAACCCAGCACACAAAATTCCTCCCCCATACCTTACGGTGTCTCCTACTGTAATTTTAATCATGTCTCAGAAATTAAAAATATAGAATTATGGATCCACTGCTGGGCTATGAGCTTGATGCCCATAAAATCAATTATGAATAACAAACACAACAAGATGCGAAAGTACTTTTTCTAAAGTGTGCCTCATTGATCAGCAACTTAATAGCATTAAGTTTGAGGGTACACTGCATATCACTGGTTATTACAGGTCAAAGTACTGCAGCATGCATATTGCAAAGTAAACACATTTTAGGCTTTTGTTGATGCAGTAAGTTACACCTACTGTCCCATACGAACTAATAAACCTGTGTGGGTGGCATTGTTGGGCAGAAGTACAACATCCTTTTTGAAATGCACAGTCTTTGGCTATAGAGGCCACCACAGAGTCTCCAAATGCTGTGCAGCTTTCAGGTGAAAGCACAAAAGTGGGTGTTCTCAGGGGGAACCCGTGTGTTCCTAACAGAGGGAACCCGTGTGTTCCTAACAGAGGGAACCCGTGTGTTCCTAACCGAGGGAACCCGTGTGTTCCTAACCGAGGGAACCCGTGTGTTCCTAACTGGACATCACATATTAGGGTCACAGGTTCAGAGCTGGCTGTGTGGAAACAGCATATTTTCCTTCCGTATTCTCCAAAAACTGCATGTATACCCATATCCCACCCATCAATTTTCTAGCCCCTTGTATAGTACATGGATAGACTAACTGGTATCTATAAATGTCTGAGTATGTGTGTTCTTTTGTATAGATAGATTATTTTTGAAGGAAACTGTAAGTTTGCATTAGCACAATACACACATTTAAACAATAAAAAGACAGTTAGGCATTAATAGATAATAACAATAAGACCACAATAAACAGTAGCAGTATATATCTTGTGATGGACTGGCATCCCATACAGGGAGTTACCCCTACCCTGTCTGGGAAGGCCTATCAGCGACGCTGACCGAGACAGACAGATGAAAGACTGATGGATTTGTATACCATACTAAAGTTTCATACTCTAATGCTCACATAGTGGTCTTCCTGGAAGTGCCTTTGAGGCCACAGAATAAACAATTTTAGCACAATAGAGCCTAAAACACGCAAACACTGAGCAGATGGGGTGCCAGGCTGGCTGCGCAGATTGTATTGTTGCATCATACTTCCACGGTTGCTGGTCTGAATCTGATCCCAGTGCTGCTTGAGACTTGAGAGTAAGCCATGCCATTCTGGCGAGTTGTGTGTGTCTCCAGGTTGATGTATCCTTCACACTGTGCGATCCTAAGCCAGAACATCATTATTCATGATGAACAAGCGTCTACCAAAACTTTAAGTTAAAATGCAGTATTAGGTATAAAACATTTTTGTCCCAAACAAGAATGCAGTGTTATGCAGAAAACCCCCTAAAAAACAAAGCAGAGAGGAAAACCTGTCTGTGATACATTTTCCTCTGAGGTAAGCTGCTCCTTTGATTCTACAAGGCTTAACTGACTGCAGGACTCCAGAAAAAGGAACCCTTGAAGAATACAACCAAACACTTATCACTGAACATTTCAGTACGAAATCCCCTCCTCGAGTCGGAGGGAAGCTATGAGAAGCCACATGCATATCTGCCTGATGCAGGTTTAATCTGCCTACAAAGGAGACGCACATTCATCAGGCAGCAATGCACATCCCAGAATGTTTAATTAGGTGGGAGCAGATTTTCCTCATAATATAATGAATGTCACACAAAATGTGTGCATCTGAATCCCCCATAACAATCCTGTGATCAATTGTGTTCAAGGTTGTTTGGGGTGAAATACCAGCTCAAAAAAAATATGGGGGGGGACTTCTGCTTGATAAGGGAAACTGAGTGAAGGACAAGGTTCAACTCAAAAGGTGCAACAACCTGGCCAATCAGAATTCTGCTTCCATTTTTACATTGTACTTTATATACTTTCTATACTGATCAACAGCAAGGGGTGGTCAATTGTTACTATCAATCATGCTATCGTTAAAAAATATCATTATGACGGCCACTTCGATTAGCGTGTAACGTTTAGGATGCAAAATCCATTTATGTCCACATAATTAATTAAGATGGCTGAGAAACTAGATTTTGGTGCACAGGACAACTTCTTCAGTAAAGAAGAATGTGTAATACTGGAAGAGAGAGTAAACGTTGTTCTATGTTGTGTGTGGAAAGAGGGGATTGAAGTGGAAAGACAGTAACTCTTCACCAGGCCTGAGACCCTGCAAGGCACGGGAACACAGAGAACACAGTACTGAAAAAGGAGAAACAAATTGACGGGAAATTATTTACAGCACGGAAGCAGAACCAATCAGGCTTTTCATTACTGCTACTCGCAGTAGTAATAAAAATGTTGAATTTTTTAACAACAGAAAATGTTATATACATCGAAACAAATGTGATCTGAGAGAGAAATCTACTTTGCAACATTTAAACCGTATTTAAGCTTTATTTTATATTAAGCTGTATATAAACCGTAATCTTGTATCTAATTATTCAGAAAAACACGGCAGAAGACGTTTTATGTTTTCAGAGAGAAAAATGTTTTCTCTTAAATAAATCCAGAAGAATCCATAATTTGATCAGACTTTATGAAAACAATTTCAGAGCGATTTGAAGATGTTATTATGTAGCAGAGTCAAATTATTGCAAGTCTGAATATACAAACCATGCTGGCACAAGGTATAAATTAAATAAAATTAATTTATAAATTAAATAAATATTACTGAGCTTTTATTAGCAAACCTGATACTGAAAGAAAACTTGTTTTGAGGTTTGGACAAAAGGAGAGCTGTGGGATAAGTAAGGGTTTGAGACCTTAGAGGGTGACAAGTTACACTTAAATCATTTTAAAAAGGAGTTGTATTTAAAACCAGGATAGCTTTTTCTAAAGGTTTCCAACCCTTATCTTATTAATTCTCATTAGTTCTATTTACAGCACCAAACATTGGACTAGGTAGGCGGGGAAATCCAAGGTCCGTATCTCTGCCAATTAATCGGACAATGCCCCCAACCGACTATTGTGGACTCTAATAAGACAATGTATCTGCGGAGATGGGCAAAGATGATTTAAATGCAAAAGAGCTTCCGTCCCTCTCAAAACCCAACCTTAGAGAAAATGTTTGATTCATAATCGTCATGATAATGACTTCCCTGTCAAATGGCAAACCGGAATTATTAGCGTGGTTTTATCCTTCTGCCCGGTTAATGTTATATATGCCTCTGAGGGCCCCCCCCCTTCAACCTGCCCAAATTGTCAGGCCGGGTGGAAAAATTATAACTACCCAGAAACTGTCCAAAATGCCGCACGACCAATTTGAATAGCAAATGATACCATTTAATGGGTGGTGCCAGGTTCCAAAGGTCCCGTTTCTTCATTTCGTGATAACCAAGGAAGACGGCGCCCTGGGATCTCCGTTTTAATTAAATTGCACACTCTTTGGCTCGGACACTGATTACCAACAAATCTCGCCGGCCTGCATTTCTCACCTTTGTTATTTCTGACAGGATGCTCCGGTGAGCTGGGGGGCAGCCTCAGGTGTGCGGAGGTGGGGGGGCAAAGCCTTTTCCCTCTCACACGTGTTTTGTCATTTCATTAATTGCTGGGGGACGAGGTGATGTAAAGAGGCTTTGGGTGAGAGGGACTAAAGTGCCACCCTAGCCGTGCCTAGGATCATGAAAGAAAGTGATAAGGGTGATAAATGCATCAGTTTTCCTGCCACAGTCCAAACACACAGGGCTGCAGCAGCCGACGCCCTTAATGTGCGAGTGCATTTGCCGAATGACGGAATTAAAGTTCTGCAGCTTAGAATACAGATACGGTAGTCATCCCCGTGGGAAAGTTCTCTTTTCGCCATGCCCATCTTGCTTTCCATGAGACATATATGTGAGAGTGAGTTCTGGGTCACAGTGCAGGGTCAGACAGCCTGCAGGGCCCCTGGAGCTGGGGGACAGGAGCCTTGCTCAGGGGCCCAATGGCAGCGTCAGTTGTCGGGATTCAAACCGACGCCCTTCCGATCACGGCCATAAAGCTGGAACCAGCTGTGCCACATACTGTTCCCCTGATATGGAGCTATATAGCAAGCCCCTTGTTCTGGTATGGGAAAGACCTATAGACTTAGCACTTTGTGGCTATAGGACTAGAACCTGCCATTTAGCCCCCTACAGCAGATCCTTCAAATATGTCAATGTCCCCCCCCCCTCATCTCCCGAATGGGGCATGTTCCACTCTCAGGGATTTTGGGAAATTTTGTGCTCACAGCTCCTCTGTAGAAGCAAGAGAAGAGAATACCGCCCATGTCTGTCTGGGGGTCAGAGAGGATAAATGCATTCTTCTGCTTTCCACTGTATTATCTTCAAAATATTACAGTTTTTTTTCTTAAATAATTAACACATTGCTATTTTTAATAAGAGGCTTCTGCACATCTCGTAATTAATTATGGATGAACTGTGAATTTGCTAATCTCCGAGCTTTGCTGCGATGAATATTTCTGAAAGCTGTTTGCCTTCTTATTTCAAATAGGCAAAACATTTATTTTCTGATTGAAAGAAAACAATGTCATAGTCAGAAGTGTGAATGAAGACCATGTCCAATTTTAGTCTGATCTTGCAGAGTTGTGTTAGGAACAGTCTGTGTGGTTTATTTAGTTAAACTGAAGCACATGTTATCCATGTGATTTATACTTAATTAGCAGACACATTTGTCCAATATGAGGATCAGAGAGCAGGTCAGACAGGATCCCTGGACCAATTGGGGCCTTTCTCAAGGGACCCATGGTGATTCAAACCAGCTGTGGGATTTGAACCGTTCAATGATAGGTCCTAACCCACAGAACCACATACTGGGTCTTGCTTACAAACCCAACAGGCTATTAACTATGTAACTGAAATAAAGACAAGATAGTGTAAGATAATCTGTAAAGCATTCTGCTTTGTTTTATAGGAGGTGAGGCACTGGCCGTCGAGGGAGGCTTCGGGTTAGGGCTATGCATGGAAAAACCAGGTGGTGTTGTGAAACATGGCAAACGAGCAATTAGTAATAAAGTGGGGAGACTCATAAAGACAGGAGCCACCAAAGATGTGTTACATTTAAAGAACCATGACAGCACAGATGCCTTTTACTGAAGCCTTAGATATTTGCTGTAAATGCAGTGAAGTGGAGAGAGTGATATGCATGATGAACTGCAGTCTGTAATGTGTTGTCTGGATTATGCCTTTATTTTCAGTTATGGTACCTCTAACACCTCTTCTTCATGTAATACATGACAAGGTAGATAACCCATTATTATGACCGGTGATTTATCACTGCGACAGTGTGAGCTTTATCCAAAAATTCCGTCAATTTTTGTCTTTCTTCAGATCTTTTTAGATGAAAATGATCATTGTAATATTATGAAAATGATCATTATAATTCGCCATCAGAGTTTCAGTTTCAGAGTGCCAATGCTGCCGATATCGCCCATGTTTTCTATTTTCATATAAAGTCCCGGCGAGCTTCACATTGTGACTTGCCACAGAGTGTCCCCCGTGTCACCGCAACGTGAGACGATCCCGATAAATGTATTTCTGTCAACATTGGTACAGGGCGTCTTTAATACTGCCCCGGAGGATTATGGGTATAGGCAGCCCCCGTCCAACTCGATTCGCCAGCCCGGGAGACGATGTCACAACAACAGAGAGGTCACATGTGGCTGCCTGTCGCCTACCCCAGGGGGTAGTGTCATTGGGGCCGTGTGGTACAATTCGCAGTGTGCATCTCGGGCCGTTGATGCTAAAAGTGCAACGTTTCACCAGGAACATGTGTGAAGTGCTAATTAAATTCAGCCATGTGCCCTGACAAAAATAATCGCATGAAGGTTTCATATTCATTGAAAATGAGTATGGAAATAGATTTGATCCCTTTGTGAGTTCTTCATCTGGTTTGCAAGTTAAAGAAAATGTGGAGGTCACATGCAACCTGTAGGAATGAGGTGTGTTAGAAAAGGGGCAGGTCATGAGAGAGTAATGTTGTGGTTTTGTGTGTGTTCTTGTGTTTTTATCCGGCTTTGTAACAAAAGGAAGCTACGGATGAACCTGTGTTTGTGGGTGTGCATATCAAACAGTGATAAATAGCTGTGACTGTGTGCATGCATACTTAACAAAAAAGATTGTTTGTCTGTCTTATAACCTCAATTTTAGAAAAAAAAAAAAAAGTGGCATCAAAAAAACTAAAAAAAGTCTTGTATTTTGTTTGGTTACTTATGGTGAAGGTAAGGGCCGGATAGGGGTTAAGGGTGTCGTGCCTGGAATTAGGGTTTTTACCATAGAATTGAATGGACAGTCTTCACTAATAGAAACGCGTGTGTGTGTGTGCATGTGTGTGGACAAGTTTATATTACGTTGTGGGGACCCAATGTCCCCACAGTGTGATAAAAAAATGTCTACCTTTTGTTTGGCTTTTGTTTGGGTAGGGGTTAAGGATGTCATAGTTGGGATCAGGGTTATGCCCATAGGAATGAATGGAGTGTCCCCATAAAGATAGGAATACATGGTATGTGTGTGTGTGTGTGCAGTGTGAAGGGCTGACCTCCTGTTCAGGGTTTTTCCCTGCCCAGTGTCCTATGCTGCCTACCCCCATACTGAATAGACGGTACAGAAGGTGGGTGGATATATTTCATGTGCTGCGATTACATTTTTGCAATAAGATCAAACATTTCATTCAGCTATTCTGGCCATGTTAAGCACATCCAGGAACCTGCATTTCTAATGAAGGGTCACTTCTGGTAAGAATTCTTTACCGTACATTTAAAAAAGCATTTATCTCAGAGAATTCTTCAAATATAGACTCTGCTCACTGTGTGACATGACATATTCTCGCATGTTATTTCTGAAGCTGTTAGCGGCTGACAGTTTTATGAGTCGCGGCAGATAACAGTGCCTGTTTAATCCCTTTATTTCGGCGACAGCGACGCCACAATGCAAATGATTACAAACTATCAAAGTCGACAGGCTCGGCGCGGGAGTGTATGTGACAGCGGGTTGGCGGGGGGTGGGGCGCTGTGCGGGGGGTATGCGGGGGGTGTGCCACTGGATGATGCGCAGAACGGCGGGGAGATACGGATGAGAGTGAGACTGTGCGTTTGTTTGCATAGCTCACATTTGAGGACCAAAATGTCCCCAAAGTGTGGTAAAACCTGAAATTTACCTACTCTTGGGGACATCTTTTCATGGTCCCCATTTAGATATTTTGAATTCAATAAAAATCTGTGAATGCAATAAAAAAAACTAAAAATGCCAAAAGTCTTATATTTTGGTTAGTTACATGGTTATGGTTAGGGCTGGGTAGGGGTTAAGGGTGTCGTGACTGGGATTAGGCTTTTTCCCATAGAGCTGAATGGAAGGTCCCCATTCAGATAGGTATGCGAGTCCGGGTGTGTGTGTGTGTGTGTGTGTGTGTGTGTGTGTAAAATAATGCAATGTCTTGCAAAAGGCATGAAAACAGATTTTTTACAAAAACTAAAGAGAGATAATCAAGCTGTGAATAGGTTTCTGAGTGATTCAGAACACAGACAAAATCGATCCGATAAAGGCTTATTAAGGTAAGTTTCTGTCAGACAGCTAAATGGTATTGAAAGGGCAGCCACACAACAGCCACTCTTGAGCAGCAAATGGATACTTGAAGCTGCGGGTGTCTCCGGAGTCCCAAGAAACTCTCAAAGTAGGATTCCTTAGAAGCTGCCTGTGAAGGCTAATACCCAAGCGGATTCTTTGGCTGATGAGTGCCGTGCCGTGAGCTCTGGGTGGCTGGTGAACAGCCACCCAGTGTTCCAACAAGACTGCAAGCATCAGTGAAGAGGAGGTGGAGTGAGGATTGGGGGTGGAATATTGGCGAGTGAGACAGTAGGCCCCTCTACGGTCCCTGGGGGTGTCAAAATGACCTCCACAGGATAAGTGGGGTTGCTAACTGACCATTTCCTGCCATGGTATGAGCCGAAGAATCGTGCCGTACAAAATAATTTTTTTTTATGCTGGACGATGTGCCACCCCATGCTGCAAAAAATACCATTGACTCCTAAGTTGATGCGGGCATTAAATGAGAAAAAAAAGCATCACTTGGCCACCATCTTCCCCTGACCTGAGCCCTACTGAGAACCTGTGGTGCATCCTTAAAAGGAAGGTCTGGGAGGAAGGGCAGCAGGACGCCTCAAAGCTACTGGAGGGAATGCTGGCATCCTCCAATGAAATACAGGCAAAACAAAACCACATGTATTCTCTGTCTGCAGAATACAGCTGTACATGGACTTACAAATTTAATGGGTGGGAGGACTGTTTAAGCGATCTCAAGGAAGGGCTCATATGATAATGTAACTTGATCTGTAAATGTGTATTTTGTTATAAATTATGCTTGTTTTTTAAAAAAAAATAATAATCTGTCCATTCAGTAAATATAACAGCTTTCCATTTTGAGGTAATTGTCACCTACTGAATGTTTTTGAATTGCATTCTACATTACAATTTGATGCAAAGTATTTTGTGTTTTTTTCAAAACACAAATTAGGCCATTGCCATTATCAGTAGTTTTGATTGTAATAACATCGGCATTGTAATATAATTGTTGAGAATTGAATATGAATTTAATATATATATATATTATTATTAGGAACACCTATTCAATTTCTCATTAATGCAATTATCTAAGCAACCAATCACATGGCAGTTGCTTCAATGCATTTAGGGGTGTGGTCCTGGTCAAGACAATCTCCTGAAATCCAAACTGAATGTCAGAATGGGAAAGAAAGGTGATTTAAGCAATTATGAGCGTGGCATGGTTGTTGGTGCCAGACGGGCTGGTCTGAGTATTTCACAATCTGCT
>JAODKN010000063.1:26463133-26480643 GCA_026774425.1 Petrocephalus zakoni
AAAATTGCTTTTGCGGGTAAATCTGGTGGAGTTATTTTGATCTGGTGGGTAAATCTGGTGGAGTTATTTTGATCTGGTGGGTAAATCTGGTGGAGTTATTTTGATGCTTATTATTGCAGTGTCTCCGTACGTAAAGAAACAGACATGATCAGTTTTTTGCTGGAATTTATAGATATTTGTCATATTTTAATTACCCCAATTACATGTTAATGGGACCTTATTCTACAGTGGCATCCACACTTGTGCTCACTTGGCTGATTCTTTGACCCAGTCCTGTTTATCGTACACGTACTGGTTTGATTCAAGCGTAAGAACATAAGAACATAAGAAATATACAAACGAGAGGAGGCCATTCGGCCCATCGAGCTCGTTTGGGGAGAACTTAACTAGTAGCTCGGAGTTGTTAAAATCTATCTAGCTCTAATTTAAAAGAACCCAAGATTTTAGCTTGCACTACACTAACAAGCGTGCCTTGTTGCTTTAATTCTATTGCATATTCCTAGATCATTGTAAGGGGAAATGCCCTTCTCAGGCCATCTCGAATAAGGCCTTGGCAGAGCTGCACCCAGCTAACATCTGTGTTATATCAGGGTATCATACTACACAGTACCATGGATATTAGGGAGGGTATGATCATAACAACCAGATGGAAATTGAGGCATTTGTTTTTAAAGCCTTGTAATATTAACCAAAATAAGTATGTAATATGTCTGTGTTTGATATGTATTGCAATATGTTTGTGCATTTGATATTTAGCTGGAGCAAGGGCAAGAGTACACAGAGTGCTGGGTTTGAATTAAAAAGGAGTTATTTCAGACCTACTGATTCCATTCAGCCCACACCCCTGGATAATTGAGAAAGTATCTCTATATTTACCAGTGAAATAGCAGGGATACCATACTTCCAACATGACTTCTGGAACAGGTTTGCCATCTTGGGGGGCCAACAGACAGGGGGGGTGGGTAGAAGACAGGAGATCTAACTTAAGGCACTGAGAGAGAAAGGCAGTGCAACTCTTAGCCTCTCCATAAGGTACCATTAGAAATCTACTGCATGGAGATCTCTGAGGAAGAATAAAATTATTCTAGAGTTCTGTCCATATTAAAAAAAAAAGTTGTTTCGAAGGACATCTCTAGTCTTGTCATGTAGACTTATTCAATAAATCAAGGTACAAACACAGCATTGGTTTATGTCTTCTTAAATGGAACTGGGAACTAGCTAGCAATGTTCCCCAAGCAACACTTCAAATTACCCAAATGCATTCACGTGGCCTCATATTTAGTGTATGGAAAAATTTTGATTTTTTTAAATGTCTTGTAAGAAGACTGGTAAAAAGAATGTCATCACTTAAACTTATTGTAATACTGCTGTAATGCACCAAAGAGTAGTTCATAGTCGTCCCTTGATTGATTTTTTCTACATAAGACAACATAGCGTAAATGGCATGATCATCATTTACACAATCGAGGCATGTAATTAGTTTTTTTGGGGTAGGTCAGTGAACTGAGCACTTAAATGTAACACTGATATTGTGTATTCCCCAATTTAAGAAACCCGCTGACCTGCTTTAATTAAACTCATCTCCCATTCTGAGTTTTGCGGATGGATCACTGAGTGTACATCAGATAACGCGTGAACAGGAAAGCTAGCGGCAGATATTATACAGGGCAGTTACGGGTACCGGGAGGAAACAGAGTGGGGCTTTTCTCACGATGGCTGGTGGTTCTACGTTTAGGGGCACAGTGCCGGTGAGGGCAGGATAACAGAAATCACGCAGAGAAAAAGACAGTAATAAAGACATTAATTCGTTGACATTAGGAAATGATTACAACCATAATTTATTATTTTTTAATGTTATCGATCACTTCACAAGTAAAAATGCATCGGCGAGGTAAAGACAAAAGCAAGTGGCTGAAAAAAGCATAATTAAATAAGTATATATTAATAAGTAGGCTTTCAGTAATCCGGCTCTTTAAATTAAAGCCATTTTTACTATTTATCCTTTCACCTTGATAAAAACAGAAACGTTTTTGGAGAGCAGCTAGGGTTTCCTTATACACATGATGCATTTCGGAGAAAGAAGCTTCATAACCAAACTGAGCACTTAATTACTATGTATATGTGGGTCGTTAATTGTCTGGTTCACCACCATACTTAATGACGATTTAGGATTACCGTTAGAAATACCACTATGAGAAGAACTCCTTGTTTGTTTGTAAAAGACATAAAGTTGTCCGACACGGCCGAGGCCGTAGGGCGGTAACGGCGAGTCTCCTTCCCTGATCACCACTCCTTTCCATGTCCTTCTCCAGGCTGCTCCAGATGGTCTGCGCAGTCCTTCTCAGTAGCCATGAGGCCGTGGGGTCGTCCCCACTGCCGCCACTTATATTTACAGGAAACTTGGAGCTAGAGAGCTGATTGATGCCATCACATTACTCTCCCTGTAAAGAGACATGGCAGACAAGAGTTAGGCAGTTCCCTAGCCTGGAAATGCTAAGCCTGAAAGGGATCTTATTATGCTTTTCCGTTTTTTTCCTTTACTTTAGCTTTAGTTATATAGCTTTATGTGCATGTAAACGGTCTAACTCTCAGCACAGAAACCACTCTTCTCTAATATGCCTGAAATGCCTCGTTGGAATTCCAGCCCTTACTTTTGTGAACTGGTGAGGTCACCTCGTAACAATCATTACTGGGCAGAAGTGTGGGGCAAGCTGACCAATCAGAGCACACCGGGCTCATCAGGGGTGGGGGCAGAGTGAATAGTGGTGTACAGTAAGAAAGAAATAAGGCATTTTTGGAACACTGAAGCACTGGATTCTAGTAATTAAGTTATGAACAGGGCAACAGGGAAAATGACCATAATATGGCCCCTTTAACCAAAACTTACAGCAAACTAAGGTGAAGAGAACGCTAAAATGCATGCTTACCAAGGCAAACAGCTTACGAGCAAGATGTCAGCGGCAGCACAAAATGCCAGTAATGTGCACAATTATTTTATTAGCATTATCACTCCAATAAAGATAGATTTAAAAATAATTAGTATTTTGTGTGACTGTAAATGTTTCTTTACAATCTCGTATTTCTTATTTTCATTAAAGCCATGTACTGCATGCTAAAAATGTTGAAAAACATAAAATGACACTGAAATGCATCTTAGGCCCTTGGAGGTTCTCATAGTGCTGTTCTTTATACCAACCTTAGTTCACAGGCAAGCGTGAGCAATGAAAATTGCTTGTAATAAATGATAGTTTAATGCCTATAAATGAACCTATTAAAGTCCAGACATCGGTTCAGTTAGCTATTTAGGGTTAGCGCCGTCACTTGCATATTTCGGAACACTGTCTCCATGTGCCAGTTGCAATAAATCCACTTTAATGCAAGGACAGTTTAATTCCAGAATGTCATCGTGATTAACGATAAATTCCGGAGCTGTTTAAAACTAAAGATTGACTTACAGTCATTGTCAGCATGTAAAGACGAAGAGCACAATAAGCCTGGTTTGGTTTGACAGGTAATCTTATAATTTAAGGGACGCCAGATTACAAAAATACATTATGCATACTCAGTGGGCCACTTAGTTAGGTACACTAGCCTGTTACTGAGTAGGATCCCCTTTTGCCTTCAGAGAACTCTTCGAGGCATGGATTCATTAAGGTCCTGGAAACTTCCCTTATGGAGTTTGGTCCGTGACATTTTTACACTTGTGGCCTTCCTGTTAGCTTTAACGAGTCTGGCTATTCCCCTCTGACCGCTCTCATTACAAGGTGTTTTTTGCCCTGAGGTCCTCCTCCGTCTGGATCTTTTTTTTATTTATTCAGCCCATCCTCCATAAACCCTACGCAACGTACCGCATGGAAAACCCAGCACGGTGGCTGTTTCTGGTCCTGGTAGCGACAATCATAGCATTCAATACTGCTTATGTCACGCTTATTGCCCATTCTAAAGCTTTGTCAAGTGGTCAGTGAACCTCTTGACTTGGTCTGCAAGTTTTGTGTGTTGAATCGCTGTGTTTCTCTGAGCATGCTAGAGTAGGCTGTTGCCGTAAGCGGGCAGATATTCCCAGTAGTTATTGTTAAAGGTTCCCGTACACATTTGTATTAGTGCCTGCAGAAACCATCCAGAATATTCAGGAAAAGGTGTGAAAATATGTTGTTATTTTAAATTGGAGAAATTGAATGAAGTTTGAGAACATACCTTGGGAGCACCGAATAAAATTCAAAACTATGTGCTGGAGGTTTAAGAAAACTTATTTAAACTTTAAAGTTAGGCTCGTAATATACAGGTCTCATATATAATATTTAAGTGAATATATCAATATACTATATGCTATATATACTGGAGATTGAATTTTTATTGCATTCAGAGAGAACAATGAAATGGAACATGAAATGGGCAGCTCCGTAAATCAAGTTTCACCTCATACTTAAATAAATTATTTAAATGTATCTTGATCTATGCTTGACCTCATTTGTCAACTAATATCCTCTAATATCCAAATGTGCATTACAGTTTTTAAAATAGCAAAGTTTGCTGTTTTTCTTATTAACATTGTATACATTTTATTTTTACATATATTAATTACATTATTATGTGTTTGAAAATATTGTGGACCGTGATATGATTAAAACTTATGACTTGCGATAGTAACCAGAACAAAAGAAACATTAACTTTCACTGGAACTCAATGTAGTTGTGAAATCAAATAAAGAGAAATATAAATGATTAATAATAAAGAGTTCCACAAGCAGCACAATGTACATTTTTACATAACCTATCATAAATAGGTTTCTGCAATCTGTACATACACTATATTACCGAAAGTATTGGGACGCCTGCCTTTACACACATCAGAAGTTTAATGACATCTCAGTTCTTTTGGGAAGGCTTTCCACAAGGTTTAGGAGTGTTTATGGGAATTTTTGACCATTCTTCCAGGAGAACATTTGTGAGGTCAGGCACTGATGCTGGAGGAGAAGCTTGCAGTCTCTGCTCTAATTCATCCCAAAGGTGTTCTATTGGGTTGAGGTCAGGGCTCTGTGCAGGCCAGTCAAGTTCCTCCACACCAAACTCGCTCATCTATGTCTTTATAGACCTTGCTTTGTGCACTGGTGCACAGTCATGTTGGAACAGGAAGGGGCCATACCCAATCTGTTCGCACAAAGTTGGGAGTATGAAAATTTCCAAAATGGCTTTACACGCTGAGGCATTAAGGGTTCCTTTAACTGGAATTAAAGGGCCAAACCCAACCCTTGAATAAGAATCCCACACCATAATCCCCCCCCACCAAACTTTACACTAGGCACAATGTAGTCAGGCAAGTACCGTTCTCCTTTCAACCACCAAACTCAGACTCGGCCATCAGACTGCCAAATGCGTGATTCATCACTCCAGAGGACACGTCTCCACTGCACTAGAGTCCAGTGGCTTTATACCACTGCAGTTTGCATTGTACATGGTGATGTAAGGCTTGGATGCAGCTGCTCGGCGATGGAAGCCCATTCCATGAAGCTCTCTACACACTGCTCTTGAGCTAATCGGGAGGCCACATGAAGTTTGGAGGTCTGTAGCGATTGACTCGGCAGAAAGTCGCCGGCACAGGTGGCATCCTATCACGGTACCACGCTTGAATTCACTGTACTCCTGACAGTGACCCATTCTTTCACAAATGTTTGTAGAAGCAGTCTGCATGCCTAGGTGCTTGATTTTATACACCTGTGGCCACGGAAGCAAGCGGAACACCGGACGTCAATGATTTGGAGGGGTGTCCCAATACTTTTGGCAATATAGTGTACTTTGCAATTTACACCAGGGGGAGGACAAACATTGGCTACAAATGTAGGTAATACAGACCTTTGGACTGTATTCTGTGAAAAAGCACGAAAGCCACGACTGATATTAACTACAGTAACTGTAAATCAAGCTTCAGTGAATTATTCTCACTCTCAAGAAAGTTTGACATAGTCAATTAACACTAACAGGAACAGAATGAATTTTGATAGTAATAAAAGAGACTTTTTACCTGGGACTGCAAGTTTGCGATGTCAAGGTTACCAGAGCTGGTCTCGGTCTGAGGAAATCTTAACGAAATTTTAGGAGAGGAGAAAAAAATCCATGTAAATTCCGTACAACAGTGACTAAACTCTAGGTAAATCTTAACAACACTGTATATTTAAGCACACAATGGTCTAGACTGCCAGCCAGGAACTGAAGAGGTACACAATAGGTACAGAATATTTTTTAAACCCGAATATACTTCCGTGTAACGGCATTTCTATTTCTATGAATATTTATGTCAGGGTGTTGGGAAAACCAACCTTGCGGAGCAACAATTAGTGTAATGAGGACAGCAACACTTGTTCAATCAGGGAAGCCGAACAAACGTAAATAACATATTAGCATGATGAACGACCAAATGAGCAGCTCCGTTAAAACAGCAACGTCAGATCCCCAGTGAGCTTACAGGGGCAGCACTGCACTGTGGGAAGGCCTACTGACAACGCCACCTCCTCTGGTGCAGGGTCACGAATGACGGAGGGGGAGAGAGATGGAGGAGGGAAAATCGGAAAGGATGTGAGGGGGGAGGAGCCACGGCTATGGAGGAGAGTCAGAAGTAAGAAGCGGAGGCCTCTTTGAGTCTTTTCAGCGCTAACAGTAATTTACACACACAGCCAATCCAGGCTCAATGAGTGACTCAAAAGTCCACAAATGGAAAAAAATCCTCAAAATAGAGAAAAAGAAGACCTGGATTTTTCCCTGTTTAATGTAATACACAGAAACCTCTAGGGAAGAGCTCCCTTTTTATACTTTTTGGCATATACCTTTTTTATTTTCTGACTTTTTTTAATGTCGCCAAACCCAGGAGAAAAGATGTACCCAGCTAAATATACCCACCAGCCCTGGACAGTGTCCCGCCCGGACCCCCAGCTCATGTCCCCTCATGCCCTCGGGCCAGACACTTCCTGGGGAATCTGGGCACCTACCTTGGTGGTCTTGATCTTATTACCGGTGGCACAGCTCCAGCCTTTGAGATCGGGCAGAACTTTACACTCCTCTCCATCCAGGCAGGGGTGCATCTGACACCACCACCTCTGCTCCACAATGGAGGCTGGAAGAGGGGAACGGGAGGGGAGGTGTGGAGGGGAGCAGCGAGCATTAGAGGGTCGGCCAAATGTGGCAAGAGGCTATTGGCAAGAATAAGACCTAAAAAAAGCCAACAAATCAAACAACACTATACAAAACACCGCCCAGGCTGTCGGCTCGCAGTCCCTATTATGACGGGATGTTACCTCGTTGTTGCATAGTGGTCTGTTTCCAACTGTTACTGAGCTGTGAAATCCGATTGTTTCACTTTTGTCCCAGGAACGTCAAATAAAAGCTGAACTTTAAACACACTGCAGTCGCTTTGAATCTCTTTTGTCGCAGACTTTTCCTAGAACTTTAATTAGCGTAATATACACCGATCAGCCACAACATTAGAACCACTGACAGGTGAAGGGGAAAGCATCGTTACAATGGTGCCATTATATATTAGGCAAGCGAACAGTCAGTTCTTGAAGTCGATGTGTGGGAAGCAGGAAAAATGGCCAAGTGTCAGGACCAGAGCGGCTTTGACTAGGGCCAAATTGTGGTGGCTAGATGACTGGGTCAGAGTATCTTCAAAACAGCAGATCTTGTGGGGTGTCCCCGCTATGCAGTGGTCAATATTTACTAAACCCATGGAAGGCTAACTGGTAAATCGGCGACGGGGCCATGGGTGCCCAAGCCTCATTGATGGGGAGTGAAAGCTATCCCATCCGGTCCAATCCCACAGGAGAGCTACTGTAGCATAAATTGTTGAAAAAGTTAAAGCTGCCTATGAAAGAAAGATTTCAGAATACATGTCACAGACTCATCAGAGTGCCCATGTTGACTCCTGTCCACTGTCAAACTGTGGGCATGTGAAGAAGACTATGAGAAAGAGTTCCAGGTGTTGACTGGCTCCTCCAAATTCCGCCGATCTCAATCCAATAGAGCGTTTGTGAGATGTGCTGGACAAAGAAGTCAGATTCAAAGATCTGCTGCTAAAGTCTTGGTGCCAGATACCACAGAACACCTTCAGAGGTCTTGTGCAGTCCAAACCTCGATGCTGAGAGCTGTTTTTGCGGGACAAGGGGATCCTACACAATATTAGGCAGGCTGTTTAAATGTTATGCTTGACTGGTATACACCTCACTTACCCCGGCATCGATCCATTAGACTGCAAGTAAAACATACTCAAAATACTTACAGCCACTTACAGCTAAATAAACTCTTTTGAGGATTACATTTTTAGGCTCTGATGGCACAGTGGATCAGTCCTGCTGCGTCACACCTCCACGGCTGGGGGGCCTGAGTCCTTCTCCAGCCTTATTACTCTCATTGTGTCATGCGGGCTTCCTCCCACAGGACAAAGACATTGCATTGGACTGGCATTCCATCCAAGCCTTACGTCCTATGACACCTGGGATAGGCTCCAGCCTCCCCACAACCCTACACCACTGAATCAGCTGGAACTTGGTAGCATGTGCGTATTATCTGTGGCTTTTTTGTAATATTTACATCATTACATTACATTGTGTGGCACATACAATGCTGGCTGTTGCAAAGAGCAAGTGCTATGAACAAGAACAACAGTGCATTAACAAGAGTACAGATCCTAGAAGAAATATAACGCAGGGCTATGGTGCAAACTCGGCTACGCAGTACAATATAATGGAACTACAAGAGCAGCAAAGGCAGCCAATCGGATGCCGACGGGCGTGGCGCGAGACGTCCTTGGACGGGAAATACCGTCGACGCAGGAGGGCGCAGCCCGGGTGGTGCCCGCCACCTGTCCGGGAAAGCAGGAGCACTTGACGGTCTGCGAGCGCTCCTCGATCTTGTTCTTGTTGCAGCAGCGGTGAATGGCCACCACCTCGCAGGTGCCGGTCCGGACATGCTCCGCTGCGAAGACAGAAAGGACGGGTAAAGCGCGCGGCGATGTGGGCACCCGCTTTTCAGCTCTGCTCCTCCTGCAATTACCGCCCCGATCTCCAAGTCAGACCGCTGTGTCTGAATTATTTAACGCGTGAAGCGGCCCGTTATTTTTTAATTGAAAGTGACATTTTCAAGCAGCATCTGTCAAGGGAAGGGGGCTCTCACTCGTGTGGTAAATGACTAATTAGGAAGTTGTGATACTTGCCTCGGAAGTGTCCATAATGCAATGGAAGGCAGCAACATCTCATTAAAATGCCTAAAATGTTGTTTACCAATGCAAGTCTGTTAAACCCAGAGTAAACACATAATGTCATATTTATTAACTGATGACTTATGAGTATTGAATGAGTATTGATGAGTATTCAATTCCACATTGTTTTAAGTTATGGATTTCAGACTTTGAGGGACCCTAAAAACACATTCATAATTATAAACATCAAAGAGAATTATTAAGGCACCTCCCATGTTCAAATTTCATACAGGTGTCACAAAGCTCACAGATGTGCCACATGGTAAATGACTCTGGCGTTGTCAGACAATTGCTCAGGGCTGTAGACAAAGAAGCCCACAGCCATCACCCCCCAACTCAACACCACCACCACCACCTTACAATCGCTTCCCGATTCAGCCCCCTGTGTGTAGATTAGACCTCTGTCACCTAATTATAAAGTGACGCTGTAGAGTCTGCACTACACCACTCAGCACCCTCAAAGGAGCCTGTTCATCAGGCTATGAGAAATCCTCCGGGCAGCAGCTCAGGCCGACGACGTGGTGTTTCACTCCCGTCTTCTCATGTTACGTTAATTACGAGATGTAGGCACTCAGTGACTTCCATTTTCAAAAATTGTTAAAATATCAGGGCTGACATCTATTTCTGTTTGCCTTCTACACTGTCAGGAAAAAGCAGGTGCCGCCCTGGTATAGTTTCATACCCCAAGGTACAAACAACATTAATATAACCCCAATAGTAGAAAAACCAGAATCCATTTCTATACCTTAAAAGGTATATTTACCTATAGCAGGTTTACAATTTGCAGACCCTTGAGGGTGCAGCCCCAGGGACTACTGTACCCTCAAAGGTACAAATAGGTACTTTTTTTCTGAGTGTAAGATTTCCAGATAGACTAGAATTGCTTGGGGTCGTTCTGATGAAATGCCATTCTGCTAGTCTGTTTGGGAAACACTTGTAGCAAATTAATGTTTCTTTTAGACTCCTAAACACCTTATGGAGCATCTTCCAGACTCCGATTACCTGCTTGTGATTGATAAAATTGACAGTGGAGGACAGAATGGGTGTCTGAGCACTTAGTTAAAGTGTTACACAGTTACAGCATGACAGACAGAATCACTCAGCTGTCATGTCAAATCAAAACAGAAGGCAAATTGCAGGAGCGCACTAGGGCCATGGGCCATGTGGGCGAGGTGGTGAAAATGGAGATAGAGTAACCAGGGTGTTCATGAAGGTGATCTACACCACCACCATTAATGCACCCCCCCCCCCCCCATTAATGTACCCCACCTGCTAATGTACGTAATCAAAGCTGACTGTACAATGACAGGCGTTCAAATTAGACACCTGTATCCGGTCTCTGAATAACTGCAGAATGGTGACTCCTCATGGTCTCGGAACTCAAATCACCCCCCCACCCCGTCCACTAGGGGAGCCTCTGTTGGTTTTACTCTGTAACTACAGTAGTGGTAAATACACCAAGCAGACATGTGCAATATGCCAGCATCTTATTACCTGCCCTCTGCAAACAGGCCTTGGTCTGTTTGGTCAGTAACATTATATAAAGTTACAGAAGATATCAGCCACCTCCACTGGGAGGAGGTTTCCATTTTGTCTATATAAAGTAGGTAGATGGATTTTTAGATGTTCATAACTAATGTAGGAAAGGAAATCCAAATGTTTTTCTCCGTCATTTTACGGATATAGCTCATTGTAATACTGCACAAAAGCTTTCAAATATATAAGTATTTGAGAGTACAGCCACTCCCCATGTTACGATGTCCCAGTGGCCCCCTGATATTTCAGCTTTGTGATGGGTATTCCCATTATCTATTTATTCAATAAATTTCACGAGATATTCAACACTTTTTTATGAAATAGGCTTTGCGTTAATGATTTTGGCTAATGTAAGTGTTCTAAGTGTGTGTATGGTAGGCGAGGTTAGGCTAGGCTAGAATACGGATGCTTCTTACTGTAGGTTAGGTATACTGTATTAAAATGCATTTTCGCTCTTACAAAAGGTTTATCGAAGTGTAATCCAATCCTAACCTGAGGAGCAGCTATATATGTCCTTGAGATAACCAGGTTACCATAATATTTAAAAAAAGTAATTCAATTATTAGTTAAATCATTGAAGCGCGACATAGCTAGCTAGATTTTCTTGCTGTGTGAAAGCCAAGGTTTTAGAAAACCAGAAAATATTCCGAAATGTATAAGATGCTCCTAACTGCAATAGTTTGACTTTACCCGGGTGCGATAGCGATGCACTTTCGGTAGCCATCAAACATCAGGTTCCCAGATGATCCTTTCTACTGATGCGGGCAATAGCAGCATCTATCCAGTCATGCTTCCAGTGCCTGTAGCGATCGCGACTTCAGGAGCGTGACTAAGGGGGGGGTCGGCGTGACTAAGGGGGGGCAGCGTGGGCAGCGCCAACCCAAACAGATCATTTGCCCAACCAAAAAAGACAGATCTAATTCATCCAATAATTAGCCATTTAATATAACTGCCCAGTGATTAAACTAATAACATTCAATATCACCAACCCCCAGGTCAACCATCTTTACCATTCCCACCCCCTATTAAAATAATGGTGCCCACCCAAAACACCCAGTTTCCACCCCATGATGCCATCCTGGAAATGCCACTGGGCTAGTACCGTGTAACCACATACCATATGGCGCTTTTTCTGTGTTTAACAAAAAAATGACTTATTCAATAACAATAATTATTTACTTATTTGTCATATTATATTCATGTTCGACTTACGATATTTTGAACTTAGGATGGATTCATCCGCAGAGCATCTGTAGCAACTCCGCACCAGTACATTTTAGAAATAACACAATTAGGACTAATACCGAACAAACTGCAGGGCGCCACAAAGCATCACATGAACGGGACGATTACAGAGGTAAGTTCTGCACTTGGCAGGGGTGCGAAAGAGATGCATCTCCCTTCCAACCTGTATCTTCTCACCCAAACTGTCGCTCTGCATCACCAACACATATGAGTTGTCAACAGTCCCCCAGGCGCAATCTTAATTAATATAAAAAAAAAATCACTGGGCTGTAAGATTTTTTTAAGAAGACTCAACGCAGGTGTCTTATAGTGCACTGCAGGTAGATAGCAAGCTTTCCAGAAATATCTGAATTATTAAAAGGTAGAAATATCCGAATGGAGGAATGATAAAAAAATGGTCATTATTTATGTTTAGAGTTATGTGAGAAAAACGTGTCCAGTAATGAATGTGGTCTGGTAGAGGCCTATATTAGACGAAAATGCACCTTATTCCGCTTATTGCACGAAGTACATCGTTAAAATCAGCAGAATGTTGTGTTTGAGCTTTTCATTTCAAGGGGCTGTTTTGAATCGCGTTCATACTGATCTATTTTTGCACATAGAAGCATGTCTGTTTGCTTCTAAGAGAAAAATGCTGTTTATTGTTTATACTGCTGTCACAGTTTGACACAAAAGAAAGATTTTCTGAGACCCTTCAGAAAATTAAGCCCGCCACATCTCCGGAGTGGCAGCGAAGGAAGGAGACATTTGATGTTGTTGATTTATGCGGCATTTCTCTGGCAGATAAAAACTCTCATCGTGAATTGGTGGGGACTGGATACTGCACGTATCCAGTGGAATTTTTACATACACTAGTTTAAGATATAATATTTCGCAGAAAGACATAAAAATGTAAAGGAAATTAAATGGAACAGAAGTTATTTGACACATTCCAGATTCTCCTCTTAATTGTGATTGTAACAACAGCACAATGAGACTGAGTTAACGTTGAGCAGTGTTAACCAAAAAAACAAGACAACACTTGTAGTATGTAAACAAAGTGTACAAAATAGCCAATAAATATGTGCAAAAGTACAAATGTGGTAAATAGTACGTGGTGGTGTGGTTTTCAATAACAATTTCTATGAAGCCAATATTCATAAAGTCTGATAACAGTTCTTATAATTCATTGCAACACATTTATGAAGTACTATAAACACAGCTATAAACATTTATAAAAAAGGCATAATATATAGCCATGTTTCTTATGCATTATGAATGCTCCATGAAGGTCTCATCTATAATGCACTATAAATGCCTTCATAATACATTATAATGGTCAGTATAAGAATTAAGGATGCTTTGTAATGCATTAAGAAGGTGTTTATAGTGCATTATAGAGGAGACCTTTATAGAGCATTTGTAATGCATAATACACATGACTGTAATGTGTTATACCTTTTTATAAATAGTTATAGCTGGGTTTATTGTGTTATTGTGTTACAATACATAATGAAGGTATGTGTAATGCAGTATAATGACTGCTTTAAGTAAAGTGTTACCTAATGTTCTTAAGTCTAGTAGTTTGGGCCCTGAATCCTCTGAACCTTCTGCCTGGTTCACAAAAAGCAAGCTTGACAAAATCTAGCTTTTGATTGTGCATTCATTAGCCACATCTGGGAATACGGCACTTATTCCGAATGGCAGGACACTTAACAGACACAGCATGCAACCGAAGGGACCAAGGTGTCGCACTCAGGTCATGAGGTTTACAGCGGGAAGGCATGTAAGCCTCTCAGAGATGCTGTAATCCTGTAATCGCCCGGCCAGGCAGCGGGCAGCATGTTCAGTAAGGATCTCTCGAGAAGGGCCTCCCCCCCGCTCGTCCCGACTTTCCCCAAAAGGGGGCCCGGCTTTATTTGCTCTGGACTGGGGCAGCCATCTGGGCAAGGAGGGGTGTGTGGAGTTTTGCCGCTTACCTTTATGGCTGCCTGTGGCTGGCGCCTTCTCCCACAGGGTAATGATGCAAATCATTAGAACTAAAGCCCTTCTGCCTCTGTCCTGCGTCACTCTCATCCTGGAGAGAAAGGAGAGCCAGAGAATCCCATCAGTGGGAGTCTGATACGGTACATGCGGCTGCACTTTGACTGGATTTATTTATAGTTATTTAAGACACAACATTTGCGGAGAGGAAGAAAAATATTAATGTTAATGCTGATATGTGTGAGCGTAATTACTCATGTGTTATTGCTGTAGAAACAAAGTGTGGGGAATATCTACCCTCAGTATGATGCAGCTAACTGGGTTTGCACCGGAGCTCGTTACCTTGAGCCCTATGCGAGATTTTTAATTTGCTGTGTTGCACCCCATAATCAAATGGCACGCTAGGCGATGGCCTGTGTCACCTATAGGGGGGCCGGCCCTGACTTTGGAAGTACAGGAGGTAACATGACCTGACACAGCTGAGTGCACGATAGCATATTGCTGACCCCTAATCGCTCGAGGCTGGCACACCTTTCCAGCTCCTGATTAATCTAACGTGAATCAGGAGTTTCCTGACCCCAAGGGGTGACTCTCTGCCTGAACTTGGTCTGGCAAGTGAGCTGAAACCCTGATGCCTGGCGTCAGCTTGGGGCAAATGAAAAGGCGTTTCACTGCTCCCATGCTGAACCATTAGGAAGAGGAAACAAACATGCATTGCAGGTAGGCTGTTTTTAACGTGAGTGCAGAAAGGCTGTTGTTAGCGTGAGTGCAGACTGTTTTTTTAAAGTTTCTCTTAGGAAATCCGTATTTAAAGGAAATTGCACAAACTCTAACAGAAGACAAAATACGTTTGCTTCTTCGTCAATAAAACACTTTTCTGTTTGCAGATCGTAATTGTATTGTCTGTCGATATGTACAAATATTGCAATCAACATGTACACATGAGGAGTAATTGGAGTCAGAATTATGAATTTTAATGGCAAAATTCTCCACAAACAGCATCCACAAATTACCCATGAGCACTTGTGTAATGCAGGGTTGGCCTGGACCTTAAAAGCAGGGCATACGTACAGCTAATTTGGAGACCCTGGTTCACCAAAACAGGATGATGTTGGACATCACAGGGGGGTACAAACTGGTTGGGGACTCTTTGAGTAGGTGTTATCTGACTGATAATGCCCACTGTTTGTGTCGTGTTTAATAATGCATCGTTTCAGCTTGCGGAGGCTGGAGTTAAAGGGTGGCAGAGTGCTCACACCACACGTTAATCAGGGCCATCGCAAGACCCATCCAGCATGGTCCACGCGCTGACGCCCCAGCCAAACCGAAAAAGCCTGCGCTGTGCTGTACACGACTCGCAAAAATGCCTGTCACACAAACTGCCTGTCCCTGCAATTAAGAATGTGGACAATGCATACGCAGCACAGACTCCGAATCGCAACAAAGCCGTAACTCTTCTTAAATATGCTCATCCTTAAACAGGGGGGAAACAAAATATATTTGGCTGTTTTCCAGAATGAGAAATGTTGACCTTTTAATCAGTACCGCGGAGTCGGTGCTTCTCCAAAGCATATCTTCACTTTTCATTCATATATTTTTTTCAGCTGGTTTGCATCAAATGGGGTTATAATCTTAGCATGGTCAGTCTTCTTAAAGACCGTAATGCTGTTACAGGTGACGGAAAATGTCTGAAGAAACATTTCCCCTAACTGCTTATCCAATAACAAGGCCAGAGCCAACATTTAGCCTATTTAATCAGCTGGTCACAGGGCACCCACTCACACAGTATGGACAACTTATAGACAGCAATCAACAAAAGCTGGACTGTGGGGAACTGGAGTACCCAGAGAAAACCCACATAAACATTGAGACAACATGCCAACCCCACACACATTGAGCAGAGGCGACATTCAAATCCGAGACACTGTGTCAGAAGTCATTTGGTTCTGTTTTTATTTTTTTATTTACTATTAGCTGTTTGTCCCGGTGAGCTATGCTGTTCCAGGAAAACTGGTTGTTTTTTTATTTCAGCACAACTATATTTGTGCAACATGAATCCCCCACAATTACAGCATTAAACCTGCTTTGGAATCCTTTGTCCCGGAAATGTCAGCAAGCTTCTGGCAAGTTTTAATTGTGTGCTGTATTAGACTTTGAGGAAAAGTTTAATGTATAACCTGTTTTCCGGAAAAATGTGCTCCGAAAATGCACATCTGATCCATAATAGGTGATGTGTGAAAAGGAGACGAGATGCAGAAGCATTTAATAACGACGGACACATTATCATGGTGGTTATATATTTCACACAAAACTCAGGCACCATCACTCTATTACATTCCCCTATGTGAGAGACATATTAGTGTCAGAATGTCACTGTCTCAAACTGTGCCTTTTCTGGGGAAGAATGCCCCCCCCCACTGTGCAAGTCAGTAGATATAACAGCTGGTCAGGAGAGAGAGATTGTGCACTTTTAGATGCAGAAAGTCCACCGTCTGGATGGGTCAGCAACTCGCAAGGAAGAACTGAGCTTAAAAGATTCTCACATATTCCACTTGAGCAGCAAATTGGGTGGTAATTTAGTTCGATTAATGGTCATTAAATTATCCAATTACACCATTCAATTTCGTTCTTGAACTCCTCATGCTCTTCAACCCTTCGATAAAAATATTAAATCTTCTTCCTTCTTCGTACTTAACTGTGGATAATGAGCAACAATTTATAGCTGAAGGCAATTCTTTACATGATGACTGGAGGCGAACTGCCAATTAACATCACTTAATCTCTGTCGGGTGTAAAATAACGAAAATAGTCACATCAGGAGATCACCTCTACCTGACGCACTGCAGATATCAACCGCATGTTATGTGCAATTAGGAAGCAGCTGCTGAGGTGGACAGCAAGACCAAGAACAAGGCCGTCCGCATCCGCAGGTTCAAACGGCCCGGCCTCACTTCCCGATTTGCATGCCTCAGAAAAAAAAACACGCAGTTTGATTCTGTGGACGCGTCCCCAGACACGTATGCGGGCTGAAGAGCTTTGAGCAAATAAGAGTATGATGACAGGAAGGAAAAAAAGAAACATCAGATTGGAAATCATGATAAAAAAAAAAAAACTTCAAACTCAAGCCCCCTCTTAGAAACACCACCCAGCGCCTGGATTCGATGTCACTCCGGTCAGTGCGGTGACATTCGCCCGGGTTAGTCCCCGGGATTGTGGCCACGATCTGCGGGGGAACCATAAGCCTGTGCAGCATGTGCAGGTGGGCTGGCCAACCGCAGCGTAGCACCAGCTATACATTAAACCTCACACAACCACTCAAATCCCACCCCCCACACATCAACTTTTACTCTTAATTTCAGACACCAACCTTTTCACCTCATTTTAAAACAGTGTTTCTAACAATGAATACCACCACCACGCCCCCCCCCCCCCCCCCCCCCCCCCCCCCCCCCGCGACCCCACCCCCGGGTACCACCGTTTTTTTGGTAGTTGGGGGTTGTTTTTTTGGTTGATTTGAGACCGG
>JAODKN010000063.1:26494811-26507882 GCA_026774425.1 Petrocephalus zakoni
ATATTCCTGCTCCTTGGGTTTATCATGAAGTTTTGTATTATTATTATTATTATTATTATTATTATTAATTTTTTTTATTTTATTTTTTCACGCTTGGCTGTCTATGGAATGCGGCCTTTGGGTAAATCTCAAGGTCAGACAGCCTCGGGCAGAGAACCCGCTCCCGACATGCCAGATCGGCAGGGGTATCTGGCCACACACTGAAGGGCACACACACACACACACACACACACACACAGCTACACAAACAGGATGGAAAAGGACGCCGTCAGGTATGGACGAGCAGATGTGCACGCACCGGTCTGACAGGTTGTCAAGAAAAAAACATTGGAGAACTTTCTCAAAGCAGGCCTCTGGTCCTGCGGCGAACATCTGGCTGATGTGTGAGCCTGAGACAGTGATATTGTGCGTGAGGCTCTTTAAGCCCTAGTCAAACATGGATCAGTGTTAGTGTCTTATCAGTCGTATTTGGAGGAGAGCTTTCGTGTGAGGTGAGGCAACATTACCAGCTTCTCCAGCAGAGAGCAAACCTCCGCCTGCTATTAATGTGCATGGAACAAACCAGAGGGCCTCTCTGTAGCTCGCCTCATGCATATGGAAGTGAAATTAATGCTGATGTTCCTTGCTGCTGTTTTCTAAATCTCGTGCTGGTCATCACTTCATGCGCTCAGTAGGAGCAGAAATCACATCTGCTCAAATCCTCCGAGTTAAAGTAAAGGAACACTAAAACCAAAAATAAAGAAAACAACAAATGAATGAAACCTTGACAGACAGAAAAGAGCCCCCACCCCCCACAATTCCCCCCAGAGCATGGCCCTTCTAAGTCTCCATCACCTCACATTTCCATACCTGCCACATATCAGCTACCCAGAAGGAAGAAGGAGACCATCAGTAACTTTTGTTGAGCACTCAAAACAAATGGACTTGAAATATGAAAGTAAAAACATACATGCTAATCAACACGTTAATAAACAGTCTAAATGCTGCTTTACTCAGCGCCTAAACCCGTTTCCAGATTCACATTCACAGCAGTCACATGTCACATATATAAGGAAGGGTAATTGTGTTTTCACCAAACCTCGAGACAGGGCTGGCTGCAGTTATTACAAAAGAAATATCTGCACCTCAGAGGCAGAGAATGGCAAGAATGTAGCAGAAAAGAGGCAGCTCTCTGTCCTGAGCAATAAAGTTTAATAGCATGACCTTTCAATACCACTGATACCCATAAAAGTGCTATTTGAAATTGCACACTATCAATTAAAGCAAACAGTGGTCTGGGTGTGATACATGGATCTGTGTTCCATAACCAATTATCCCAAAAAGGGTCACGTGGAGACTAGCCCAGGAAGTATGGGAGATCAGGCTGGGGAATGCATTGTATGGCATTGTATGGTAGGCCCTAACCCAGCCATAACTTTAACCATAAGTGACAGAACAAAATACGAAACTTTTGGCAATTTCAGTTTTTTGATCGCATTCACTGATCTTTGTGGGGACCTGAAAAGTGACAGATTTTTATCACTTTGTGGGTCCCCACAATGTAATATAAACATCATCCACCCACACACACAGACGCACCATGGGCAGTTTTGTGAAATCACGCCCATAACACTGGAGGTGTGAGTTAGATCCATCCATCCATCCATCTACCCATTCATCCATCCATCCATCCATCCAACCATCCCTCATCTTCTGCCATTTATGCAGTATAGGGGCATTGTCGTGTATTTAACTCTCTAAGAATTTACCAGAGCTAAATGAAAGTAATGTTTGATTACGAGTATTAAGTTCAGCGATTCCCTCTGTAAGTGACGTACGTCATTTTTATACAAAGGCAGTCTCCTGCATGGCATCAGGGCAGGTCTTGCATACGCTACACGTTATGAAATCCAATTAGCAGCTGCCAAGACAGCGGAGGGACATCCGATTGGTGACAGCCGCTTCAGTGGGGCACCGATGCGGAGCTGGGCGTCGGGCAAGGATGACGGCGAGAAGACGGGCACGGGGAGCGCGGAGAGGCAGCAGCAGTGCTGCAGCACTGGCAGATTAGTAAGCAATGAAGCCTAAGGGGTGCCTCTGTGCACAGGTCCTCTAGTCACAAGGATAGTAATGCTGACAAACAGGCCCTGTGGGGACAGCAGTCCGACAAAACTCTCTGATCACTCTCAACTTTCTAACATATTAAGGATGACTGACACTGAGAAGGGCGAGACTATTTATCCAACCTTAACCTTAAGGCAGTGTTTCCCAAGCCACAGAGGGTCAGCATTTTTCCTCCCTCCCAGCTCCCTGCCAGATGATCTACATTTCTTTTCTCCCTTCCAGCTCCCTGCCAGACAGTCTACATTTTTGCTCCCTCCCAGCTCCCTGCCAGACGATCTACATTTTTGCCCCCTCCCAGCTCCCAGCCAGACAATCAACATTTTTGCTCCCAGCTCCCTGCCAGACGGTCCACATTTTTGCTCCCTTCCAGCTCCCTGCCAGACGGTCCACATTTTTTCTCCATTCCAGCTCCCTGCCAGACAACCTACATTTTTGCTCCCTCCCAGCTCCCAGCCAGACGATCAACATTTTTGCTCTCAGCTCCCTGCCAGACGGTCCACATTTTTGCTCCATTCCAGCTCCCTGCCAGACGGTCCACATTTTTGCTCCATTCCAGCTCCCTGCCAGACGACCTACATTTTTGCTCCCTCCCAGCTCCAAGCCAGACGATCAACATTTTTGCTCCGAGCTCCCTGCCAGACGACCTACATTTTTGCTCCCTCCCAGACAGTCCACATTTTTGCAGGGGGCAGAAACATGGAGTCCCCTAGCACCAGGTGAGGAAACACTGCTATAAGGGACGGCAGCTAGTCCCCCACTAATAATGCATTGGGTTATCAGTGTAATTACCATTCCTCACATTAAAATCATGGTGACATCACCATGGTGACTGTAAACACAACGACACCTCAATCAGCCTGTCCACTGCGGTATTCCCACTCGCAATTTCTCCATGCCGTTCTCCAAGATGATCAACACCTGGAAAAACCATTTATTTCAGCATGGGGGCTTATTTCAGGTCAGCGTGCTATTTAGGCTATAGTGCCACCCAAAGCACACAGTATAACCGCACTTCAGCTTGGCTTTGCTAAGCCCACAGGTGTAACACTAACCCCCAAATGGCTGATCAATACATTACCATTACCTGCGGCCGGATCCTATTCCACTGACCTAATGGTGCGGAGAGTGGTTCACTCGTGGTCGCTGGCCGAACCGGGGACAGACATCGCGGTGAAGCGCAGGACAGACTTAATGCTGACAGACAAACCGGCTACCCGCTGTGTGCCTAAGGCCTTCCGAACACATGCAGAAAGAATCTTAAATAGCGAGGAAATGGGTAAATGACTTTAAATGCAGCTTACATAAAGGGTCAGACATAGCAAGGTCCAAACGATTGTGGGAATAGTGCACTAACTGCCAGGGGCGTAGCACCAAATTCTGGGCCCTATGCACAAGCAGTGGCCATGGGCCCCCGTAAGCTCAAGGTTCACAACTACCTACAACTAACCTTACTTGCACTTGGACACCATTTAATACATCAATCAACTGATGCATTTACCCAAAATATTAGCATTTACATTAGTTAACAACATTTAATGTGATCTTAAAATTATATTTAAAGAAAAATAAACTTTCACTCCTCAGGGGCCCTCCCCCCACTTGGGGCCCTGGTAATTTATTCCCACTTTTCAGCCAACTACAACGCCCCTGCTAACTGGCCCTCTCTTTACATTTAAAAAGAGAGCAAAAAATGATAAATTCATGCTTCTATTCACAATATGTGCCTAAATTAGCCTGAACAATTAGCCTGATCTCCATCAGCAAAGTAATAACAATAATAACGAACGCAAGCCATTGATGATTAGTGTTTGTTTCTATACCAAGTTAGTTCTAATTCCTCCACCCTGACCATCATAATAGAGAAATAAAATAACCCAATACTGCATTTCCCTTTGAAGTAACTTTGCCCAACTCCAACTGTAAAGTCACATATCTTAATTAAAGGCACACAGCATAAAAACACACTCAGTTCCTTTGAAGGTAGCCAGAAGATATTTAGTGATGTTGGTATTTTTTAGCTAAAGACCATGACTGGTTTTCCCAAGAATTCACAGTAACTTCACAAACCAAGCCTCACCTGCGCGTTAAAGTTTATATTATTTACTGCTCTTATCAGAAATAATGTAGAATTTGGTACCATCCCAAAACAATTCCAGCGCTCCCACTCAGAAAGCACTTCTGCCTCACAGCTAGCCCCAGCGGGCCAGCATCAGTGATGCGGATGTCTCCTGGACCAAAGGCTGACCTCCAAAGAGCGGGTCCAAGGAGGCTTTGGTTACTGAGCTGGGCCTGTAGGTGCCATTCAGGGCAACAGCCCGTTACTAGCAGGGCCTGGTTTGCAAATTATTGCCAAAGCCGATATGAACTGACTCAGGCAGATGAACAATCTGCACAACTAAATGCACTCTGCAGGGAAAGGCTTCTAGTATCAAGGCAGGCAATGGGAGTTTCTCAAGATATCTGTGTATTTCTGCATATCACTCAACTAACATGATAATGTGCTGTATTTATTCTCTATATGCTCGAACTGTCCACAGCAAAGCTGTATTTAAAGGAAATGCTCTTATAAATGAGAAGGCACTGAGCCTGGAAGGTAAATATCATACACAAATCTTTGTGTCAAAAACATTTTTGAATGTCAAATTTTGAATATTAACCTAAAAAATACTTTAAATTTTAAGATTCAAACCCAGCAACAAAAATATGAAGACAATACATTTCAAATTAATGAGTACCCACATTTTCATATTTTCTATCATTATCGTAGACAACTAATTAGAAAAATGGCACTATCACGTGTCACGCGTTTTTTTTTCGTTTTTTTTCTGTTTCAGTGCCAAAAGTCGCTGCCATACCTGTCACAATGAGGCGGGTTTGTAGACATCACTAATTCCGTGGTTAATCGAGAGAAACATTGTACTACTGGTGGACTTTTTCCCCAGTAATTTTGAGCTATTTGCTTGAATCATTGCACATTATTGGTCTATATAGCATTTTTCTTCTTTCCACGCTACCAAATTTTGATAGGTAACTAGTGGACACAAAATGTCAGCTCAGGACAATGCCAGTTGTACTGTTAAGCTCAATCTTTCTAAGAATTTTACCTTTAAAGTTGGGAGGGACAGACGTTTGGTCTGGAACCGCTATTTAGAACATTAGCTGGAGTAGGTCTGTAAAAGCCAGGGAGCCGATTACAGAAGACGCGCCTGAGAAACGCATTTACCCGTATTGCCATGACACGATGGGTGTGTGTGATCCTGGTTGCTGTCCTAGTGTGTGTATTATCCGCCTTTTCATCTGGCTTTCCGTGTACATTAAGCTGGAAAATGTGCATTCATTTTAGAGAAAAAAAATAGCTGCACACTATCATATATGACTATTTCCACTTCAGCGCTTTGGGGAGTTGCAGTCCGGCTCAGAGGCCATTGTGTTTTTGATGGGTATCATAGTCAGAGAAGAAGCTATAAATGTGTATTAAAGGATTAAACCAGATGGAAATACATTCAAAAACGTGTTTGCAACGATTTCAGACACATTTAACCAATTATATATTTGGCCTGTTTAAAAAAACACTCAGATTACTGTTTTGTAAACAACAATTGGAAAATGTTATCACTGTGAAACTAAACATGAAAATCACGTATATTTAAAGGTTATTGCCTGTCTATCGTTTTCACGTGTTGTAAGACATTGTCATTCTTTAGAGTTTATTGTGACGTCAAGGGTCAAATATATAATCATTGACTTGACAATTATAGACATATCAGTTTATAATATATGATTTAAAGGTATCGATATTAAATTTTAAAAGATTGACAACTTTTCTATTTTGTTGTTTTGTGTACCCGGCATGTAATTACATAACATCACAAAACTATATCACTAGGCGTGTTGTTCCATGTAATTTCAGCAAACATAACTATGGCATTAAAAAAGAGCAGCACTGAGATACATATGAACAGTTTACTGTGAATAACTTTTTTTCAGTTTTGAAATCGGTTTTTCCGCCATAGAGTTGACATGCGTCGCTAAAATTACTATAGACATACACCAATAATCATGTTTCTTATTATGACACGACGTGCGACATAGAGCGACGTCAAGTCGTTAAAATTAAGGAAAAAACAAACTCATATTCTGGCAGGAAAGGTGAACACAGCATTTTATATAGACTCACCGAAGTAGGTAAAACAATGGAACAAGACGAAATTGATAAAACATTTTCCAAAGAAATTTGGTATTTAATATTTCAATTTAAAACACAATAATTAGATTAATAATGCAAATATTATTGCATGCATTTTAATGAGAATAAATTGTACTTATAACAACTTGGTAACTGACAGTACGCTCCATTATTTAACGCCTTGGAAGTTCCAAAATACTAGAGATCTCGTTTATCCATTTGGTTATATTTCGTTAACGCCTACAGCACAGGTAGATCGGATTGATCTGTATAGGTGTCATTCATTAAAAGCAGTACCCAAATCTGAGAGGCGTAGTAACCCCCCCGTCGCGGGCGACAGGCTACATACCTGGTGCCCCGCTACCACCTCTCGACCTTGACTTCAGAAGACAGCCACGCTTAATCCATCTGCTCCCCCGAAAACCACTGTGTCTATTTTCCCTTCATCGGGCTGAGACTTTGAAGAGCCCCAGACAAATGTTTAAAAGCCAGGAGCTAGTGGAAAACATCCGCTCCTTTAACAGACACAATCCGGGTTTTTTTTTAAGTAATTAAGAATCTTGAAAGAGCGGCGACTCGGCGCGATCCAGCTGTTCACATCTGTAGTGACGGAGCGCAGGCTTGTGAGTCTCACGGCGTCCTTCTGTTACTGTATGGTATTCGTCTTTATTTCTTATCTAAAGAAGCCTCTTCAATGATATTATACTTAACTCGAAGCGCCAGAATCGATTAGGCAACCCTCCCCAAAAAGTGAAAATAGTGAAATTACCGGTGAATGCCAGGTGAAATGGTGCCAGCGACAGGTGAAATACATCAATCCGTCGCGACCGCAGTGAAAGCCCTCCTCTCTCTACGGCGCCGCACCAGAGACTGAGCCGGCGCGCATCCGGCACACGAACTTATCATTAACAGCATCCAGAGGCTGGCCAGCACCGCCTCCAATTAATATAAAATATACCACTGCTGGCGGATTACTCATGCCTGCAATTAAAAGCACTCACTCAGGCACATTAGATTACAATGGATAATTAACACACCATTATTCCTGATCTGACCTACGCGCGTCACTGCTTATTTTAAACTCTGCGAGACCCCAGAATAACTTCCAAATCAGCTAAGTCGGGTCTATATTGACGCTTGCACAGTGTAAGATGTACTTAGTATAATAATAATCCACGGAACGGCACGGTGGTGTTTTGCTGAATCACTGGAAATTCTTTATAACGCACGGATTTCTCGAAAATATAGGATTTATCTTTGTATGGCAGAAAATGGAAGAAATATTCGATCATCTCATATGCTGAACTCCAGCAACTACCATAAGATGTGCGCAAAAAATATCTATGTGATTAATAGTAAAGTAATAGCTTAATAACTTAATAACTTAATTTAATAACTGAATTTAATTGAGGCTAATAAAAACTAAATAGCCTTATAAATGCTTAGAATTATATTAAGATAAGTAATGCTGGATTGTGACTATTGTCACCATAAACCTATATGAAAACGGAATTATGTAGAATTAAGGGCGGTACAATAGCGCCGCCTTGTGTAAATATTGAGGACGCACAGTATTAATCGACAATGGAAGATTACAGTTAATTTATTAATATCTCACTATCTTTTGGCAGTTTTTGCTAGTCGCTTCATTCTCTTTTGGTTCAACTTTTCCACATATTTACATTATCGTATCGAATACACTGGGTCTTATAAGAATATGCTCAGAATAAGAGAGTGTCGTTGTACTTAAAGTGTAAATTCAGACGTGTTTGTTATCCTTGTGGTCCGTGGTATATTTACAAGTCTTTGCCAGCAGCAAAGCTCAAAAGGTATCAAATACTTTCCACATCCTACTTCTGCATTGTCCACTTTTCACAACTATAAGGATACAAAAAAGACATTCTGAACATTTCTGGTCTTTGTCCTTAAAGATACACTCAATGACCACGTCTCAGGTAGGAACTTTTTGTCTCCAGGGTTGTAGTCTCTGACAAGCCTCTCTGCACACCTTATTTTTGTACTTCTGATCTTGCTGTAATTAGTAATTGTAATTGTACAGTTAAGTAATTGTAATTAGTCTGGTCATTCGTCACTGACGTCCTTCATTAGAAGGGTGTTTTTGGCCACAGAAATGCCACTGGCCAGTTGATTTTTATTCATCTCAGGCCCCATAAATTATAGACACTGTAGTGTGCGAAAATCCCAGGAGGGAGGTTTCTGGGATTCTGGGTCTGTCGGATCCACCACTAACAATCCGGTCACGTTCAGAACCAGGAGTGAAATCACAGCTAAGTCATTATAATGCTTAGCCTCACAGTTAGTGAACTTACTGGCCCCATCTGCATGCTGTATATATTCACTTACAGCCACGTGACTCACTGTTTAGAGGAGAATGTGAAATGTTTCTATTGACTAGCAGGCACCCCTAATAAAGTGGACGCTCAGTGAACATAAGGATTTTCTCTAGGCCCCGTTTTGCAGCTCTGGCAAGGGTCAGTGGCACATGTCTTGACTGTTGGATATGGCGTTTTGCTTGGGGGGGTTACGATTCTGTGCCTGTCATTGAAAGGTCAGTAGTTTAAATCCCATAGTCAGCAGAGTGATGTCAACATTGGGCCCTCGAGCAAGGCCCATAGCTTAACCACAATGGCCCCAGGGCCTGGCTGACCCCACTTCCTCAATAGACCTTCACTTTGGATAAAAATGCCTAATAAATGTTGATAAATGTTATTGGTGTAAAATATTATAATATATATTGGAATAGAAATATTTTACTAAAAGAAAAGAAATTGAAATGGGATTTTGAAATGGACTTAGAATGGAAATGACCTTGTTTCAACTTATGGTTACATGGTTATACAAGGCATTACAGGTAACAAAAAATTCAGCACTGAGCTGTGCCTCTTTGAACCCAGTGCTCAAATAACTATGCCAGCTGGAACTCATAATTATGAAGACTTTCTGACAACTCTACACACTATCCAAGCAATTATTTATTCTCAATTATTTATTCTTACCTCTGTAAGTCGCTGGAGAGTAGGGTTCAATATGTTTTAAAAACGGGAGCTACTCTAAGGATTCCAAAATTAGACCACCTCAGAATCTTTACGATACCGTTCCTTCGGGAGTTTGGATTTCTGTCCCGAAACATGCTTCTGAACAGATTGTGAGGGACACCCACATGGGGTAGTCGATCAACCAGAAACATTGAAAACATTTATTTCACATTTAATATTATGCTTATTGCCACATACTGTCATGCTCAGCCCCGCCCTTCGTGTCTTTTCCCTTGTTTTGCCCTTGTTTTGGCTTGATTCACCGCACATGTCCCTCGTAGTGCTTTGCCTCGTGTTTTACCCCGCTTGTTAGCCCTGTACAGCTGCCTTGTGTTTGACCCTTGATGTCCTGCCCTATTTTAGTGAGTCTGTGTCCTGTTCCCCTGGTCGGGTATTGTCGATGCCTTTTGTAAGCTCGTTGTCAGTCTTGCTCCCGTGTCTCCCCGATTCCCTTAATAAATGTCCTTTGGAAGTGCTTAACCCCAGCAGCCTGCACTCATGGGTCGTTCATCTCGCCGCAAGCGTGACACATACAAAATTTCAGATGAAATACCTATGATTTGCTACAGATATACTCGTACAGTACATTAGCTCTTTACCGCATTTGTGCCTCTTTAAATATTTAAACACCCCCTTCTATTGGCAATAAGTTGGCCATCAAGGCTATAGACATGACAAATAGAGTGCGTAATCATTCTCTGACTCATCTTGTATAGTATTTATTTCTTGAGATATTCTACAAAGAATATGGAATTCTCCACAATGTAAAAAAAATATATCTGCAAAAGAATCCTAATGAATTATATTTAATTAGTTACCGTCAGAACAAAATGTCTATAACAGGTGTCACGCTTACGTCGGGAGGAACGACCCATATTTGCAGCCGTGGGGTTGAACCCTTCAAAACGGCGTTTATTAGCGGAAACAGGACAAGGCACAGAGCAAACGTGATCGCAAGCACAAACAGGCATTGACAAAGACCGACAGGGGAGACTGGACTAGGGCAGACTAAATACTAGGGATACAGATGATTAAACACTAAACAGCTGAGAACGGGACGGATTCGCACTAGAGGACCGAGGGGGCGTGGCACACGAGAGGATCGGACGGGCAGGGCATGACAACAGGACTGTATGTTGGAGATAGTGATAAGTGAGACTGGGACACCTCGAGAAACCACCCCGTTTACCCCGTTTAATGCGTCGGATTTTCAGTACAGCACCAGCTCTTGCTATCTAGAGAAATTCTCAGACGATACCTCCAGCAACGCAGATGAGTCCGAATACAGAGGGCTAGTGGAGGACCTTGTCATGTGGTGCGTGGAGAGCAACCCGGGGCTCAACGTCAGCACGACAAAGGAGCCGGTGGGGGACTTCTGGTGTAACAGGGACCCCCTGAGGCCAGCCACCATCCAGGGGGAGGAAGTGGAGGTGGTGCAGGGCTTCAAGTGCCTGTGGATCCACCTGAACAGCACACTGGACTGGACTGAACATCAAAGGCCAGAGCAGATTCTACTTTCCGAGGAAGTTCAGGTCTTTTGATGTGTGTAGCAAACAGATGAGGATGTTTTACCAGTCCAGAGTGGCCAGCACTTTGCTAAGCTGTGGTCTGTTCGGGTAGCGGCATCAGTTCAGGTGATGCCAAATACCTGATCAAACCCATCAGGAAAGCCAGCTCTATCACAGGACTGACCCTGGACCCAATGGAGGCATTTGCATAGAGGAAAAAGGCAAAAATTAACATCATCATGAACAATTCTGCCCATCCACTCCAGGGGGCGCCAGTGGCTCGTTTCAACACAGTGTGCTAAGAAGCACTACTGGGGATCCTACCTACTTGCCATTGGGAACTACAATGTCTCCCCCTGACATGCTACCCCCCACTCCTAGCCATAACCCAGCAGGAAGCATCCCGTATTTGCAATAGTAAAAGCCAAATTCTACCTGTATATACAGTGCCCCAATACCATTGCAGAGCACCAAACAGAAAAAAGCACCAAAAAAAACAGAACACATCATCCACTGGGAGGAAATGAGGTCAGCACTTCCTCTGGCTGTGGAGCTGGCAAAGCAGCTCTCCCGCTCAGACCGTGCTGGGAAAGGCAGCAGGCTTTATGCGACGGGCGCACCTTAGCGATGACCTGTTCAGACAAGCCACTGAGAACAAAGGGAACACAGGGGTAATGTAATCAATGGGGAAAGCAGAACACAGAGCCTGCTTTGGCAAAGCCAGGCTATCGACTTTGGCACACCGTGGTTGTGCTAGCAGTAGCAGGACGGTAATGTATGGCAAGGTCTGGCTAAAAAAAAAAAAAACAAAATCACATTTTAAAGAAATGTTACAGCAGGTAATAGGCTGTGGGGTTAATGACTGACTGACAAGACAGACAGACAAGAGACAGACGAGTAGACAGAGACAGCGAGAGAGACAGACAGAGACATACAAAGATACAAAGAGACAGATTGAGAGACAGGCAGGCAGAGAGACAGACAGAGACATACAGAGACATATAAAGAGGCAGAGAGAGAGACAGGCAGGCAGAGAGACGGACAGAGACATACATGGAGACAGATTGCGAGACAGGCAGGCAGAGAGACAGATTCATACAAAGAGACAGAGAGAGAGACAGGCAGGCAGAGGACAGAGAGACAGACAGAGACATACAGAGATACAAAGAGACAGACTGAGAGACAGGCATACAGCCAGACAGTTTTGGGTTAAAGACCAGATCTCTGGGGCCCCATGTGACACATTGTGCTGACCCATTGCTCAGGAATGAGAACACCAGGAAGTCTGTGCTGAAGTGCTGGAGGGAATTCCTCTGGTTTTTAACCGGCTGGCTTCTGGCTCACAGCAGCCCGACTGGGGCCAGGGGCAGAGTATAGACAGTCGTTGGGTGTGATGACACGGAGCAGAGCGTGGCGGCCAAAAATCAGGCCGAACTGCCGGGTCATCAGGGATTTCCACCCATGGGACCTGCTTTGATGGGGGGGGGTACAGAAGAGAGAGAGAGGCTGCTGGGAGGAGCAGAGGGGGAAATGAGCGGGACTGAGGACAACATGGGGAATGGTTTTTGGGTTCACCAGGTCTGAGATGAACATCTACGCGCATTTCCGTGGAGCACGGCGCTCCCTCGCGTCCCTCCCACCCGCCCCAGGGCAGAAAGCAGACACTTCCTGTGACTCACCTACCACTCCAGACCGGCTTGTTTTCATCGCAGGCTCTTCCTTGTTCTGTATCGTGAGATCAGACTCAGACACGACAGATATCTGGCGATTTTTAGGGAGGCAATATTGCAGAGTGCTCAAGAATACACATTTCTTCAAACTAGCTCCAGAACCTTCTTGAAAACAGATTAACTGGAACATTCTGAGCAATAAAAGCACTTAAAGTCATTGCCGGGGTATCAGCAGCATATGGGAGATAACTGTCTGAGGATCTTTTTGGAACACCCCACCGACAGTCAGCTAATGCCAAATAAAAGGAGTGAGCTTCTCCTTCTTCTCCCAAGGAGAACAGGAAAGCGGCCCGGTCCAGACAGGGAAATCCAAACCCACCCACCAGACACATTGTATTATAAGTAAGGATGATTAAAAAGAAAAGTTTAGCTGCACACTTTAGCACTTAATTACATGTGCCACGTGCATATATAACACAATGTAACACAATTTTTGTTCCTGGCTTCCAAGTGTTATATTTCAACTGCTTATGTCTAAAACCTATCGA
>JAODKN010000063.1:26513882-26535015 GCA_026774425.1 Petrocephalus zakoni
CGCTTTTTAGTTTTCTCGAATTATTATGGCAGCCGACAACAGCACATGTTGAACCCGAGCTCATCCTCGAACAGGTAGAGCCGCCAATTACAGCACAGAGTAACCGATTTTGTTATTAGCAACGAGTGAACTGGCGCTCGCTTTGAGTAACCGGAAGTATAAAACCGGACAGCGGAAGTAGCGGTCTGTCATGGCAGCCTACGTACGCTCTTACGGAAACTCGTGGATAAACAAAACAATTTTAAGTGGCACTACCAAAGTCCACCAGGAGATGGCGCCCAAATGGAAACTCACTCTCGAAGTGACAATGCGACATTCCACATTAGTCAGGTAAAAGACCACAAGCTACACTGTGGCTTAGAATGAGATGGCTTCTAAGAGTAGTCCCAGGGTAAGAGGTGCTTTGCTGAGAGCACTCGCATGAAGCTTCGTAATAACCCCGTGAGGGAGCTATGTGAGAAATGCAGTGCATGCAGAGAATATAAATACCACCTCCTGTAGTGGCCACACACCTAATTTGAATTTCCTCATTTCCTGGTAAGCAGCAAAGAATCTGCTTGTTTAAGATGTATAACGTTTATTAGTGACCTGTAACCAATAGATAAACAGTTGAAAACAATGCTCAATAGATTTCCTTCAATAACAAAAAAGTCATCAGGTTGTTTGACAATTTTTTGTTACCAATAATTCACAAGGCACTTTAAGTGTTAAATCATAAAATGTACCCGCCTTCTTAATAATGCAGCTAATCTATATTCTTTCCAAAGAATTCAAAAGTTCTGACAACCCAACAATAGACAATCTTCCTAGTACTTTAAAAAAAAAAAACATGGTGTATCTATCAGCATTATTTTGATCGTCAGACATATTAAATTTCAGTTTAAACAGCGACCTGGAACAGTACCGGGAAGTTCTGAACTCCTCATTAAAGTAAAAGAAAATCACCTTGAAAAAATAGGAACGATAAGGAAGTGGCTAGCTTCAATTTGTTTATAAATACATGCGCTTCCTTGTTTGACCGGTTTCACTGTCAACATTCCAGTTTTCGAGCAGTTGGGAGTCCAAAGTCTGCCGCTCTGCAAGGAAAACACCCGTCCCGACTGAACCGTTTCGGAGGAAGCGTTCTCAAGGGAAACTCCCTCAAGGCCAGACATGTTTAAATCCATTCCGTCGCACCTGAAGCATTTAAAGGCGCGAGAAGGTGTTTCATTTGACAATGCCTCCAATCTGATGGCAGTCAGCATACTGTGGATAAGAAATCACAGTTTATAAATGGTGTATAAAAAACAGCTCTACACCTACACCCAAGGGTTAACAGACACGGCTTTTTAGGAACTCGAGGAATGCTTCGCTTAATGACTTTATTAAAGTCATCATTTGGATCGGAAGTCCAAAGGCTGCTGCTACTGACCAGAAGTCTAAGGTTTGCTAGCCTGCGTGAGTCAGCAGTTAGTCAGGCCTGGGACTGCCAAGCCCGGCCTAGAGTTTGGCTTCACCTTCAAACTTGACCTCACCTTCAAGTTTATGGTGCTGGAACACCCCCTCGGCCGACGAGTGGAAGGAATTCCCCGAGAAGAAAGCGGAAGGGTAGAACGCGTGGGCCTTTCTCTGTTTCAAGATGTGCTGCAGCAGCTCATAGAGAACGTCACCTGTGAGGGAACACAGAGGAAGAGCGCCTATGGTTCCGTCTGCTTGCCAGCAAACTTACATCTGCCCTCACCGCCCTCCGTCAGGCCTCCCCCAGCAAAGCTCTACCAAATCTGCAATAAGAATTCAGTACAGTAAGTTAGGAGGTCACTAGAGACTCAGCCAAAGATACCCAAGACTCCGCAACCGTACAACGACACTATGGAGACCTATGACCACTTAGCGAGGCCTCTGCTCTGGTAATGAATATCTGGAAAACAGACAGTCTTTCGGGATAGCATGTAAAGATCAGGCCACACATCACCATGCCTGCATATCAAATTCTACTATTTTATCTCCATTCAGATCGGCCATCTGATACACTCCTCTCCAATACAGTTGTACTTCTCTTCCCAGCTGGAGTTTCACAGATTGGCTAGATGAAGATACAAATTATGACTGTGTGAGGCGCTGCTGCGGCCTTGAGCCGATATAGCCTGGCCTCGTTACTCCCTATACCAGCAGGCATTATTCATGTATTTAATTTATTCTCCCCATTCAAGTTAAAAGCCTGACACAGTTCCTATATCTGGGTACAACCACAAATCAATGCAAAGGTCAGGGGTCAGCACTACATAAGAGGTTGTATGTGTTTGTGTGTGTGTGTGTGTGTGTGTGTGTGTGTATGTGCGTGCGTGTGGGGGGGGGGGTTACACAGATCACATTTGGGGACCAAAATGTCCCCAAAGTGTGGTAACTTCTGAAACTTCTGAAACTTCTTTACTTTTGGGGACATCTTTTCAGGTCCCCATTTGGATAACCTCAATTTTATAAAAAATCTGAGAATGCAATCAAAAAAGTAAAAATGCCAAAGTCTTGTATTTGGGTTGGTTACTCATCGTTAAAGATAGGGCTGGGTAGGGGTTAAGGGTGTCGTGATTGGGATTAGGGTTTTTCCCATAGAAATTAAGGTACGCTGGTCTGTGTGTGTGTGTGTGTGTGTGTGTGTGTGTGCAGATTATATTGTGGGAACCAAATGGCCTCCCAATGTTATAAAACCAGTTATTTTTACGTTGTGGGTACCATTTTTCAGGTCCGCACAAAGATCTGTGAACGCAATCAAAAAACTAAAAATGTCAAAAGTCTCATTTTTGTTTGGTTACTTATGGTTAAGGTTAGGGCTGGGTAGGGGTTGTCATGTTGACATTCCTGCTAGTACTTAAAAAAGAAAAACATGGTGTGTCTATCAGAATTATTTTGATTATCAGGAATATTAAATATCAGTTTAATGAATTCCTCATTAGAATAAAACAATCACCTTGAAAAATAGAAACGATAAGGGAGTGGCTAGCTTCAATCTGTAAAAATCTCAAAAGTCTTGTATTTTGCTTGGTTACTTATGGTTAAGGTTAGGGCTGGGTTAGGGGTTGAGATTATTGAGTTTAGTTGAGATTAGGGTTTTTCCCATAGAAATTAATGGATGGTCCACACTAAGAACGTGTGACAGATGGGCCTCAGGTACCAGATCCTACACACAGCTTGAAAACAGAATGCCGTGCTGAAATGGCATGTCCGAATCCTGCAACTGCTTTAAACTGAATGGACTAGTTTTTCAAAGCTTTCTGGCATTAACCAGAAATTATTTCACTGCGGGGAAATGGTGATATTCCCCGATCGCACCGTCCACTTCCCACTTTCACACAGAGGGCCCGCGGCAGCCAGCTGGAAGTGGCCTTCTGAAGGGAAATTCCTGACAACGCGACGCGCGCGATGTGGTCACTCCACGGCGTTTACACAATAGGACTTCCTGAATGACTGTCTACCAAGCTGTGCGACTTCCTCTAGAGAGCATCAGAAAGTTATTATCCCGCAAGAGTGGTGGTTTCAATCAACGGCATTGTTTCGGGGCCCAGAGGACGGAACATCGCATTAAGCTACTTCTCAAAGCGAAGCGCTAAACTGTGTCATGGATTAAATACTAAATTATGAGAACAAAAGTAGAATTTTAAGTGAGAATGGATTATTCCATCCATCCATCCATCCTCCAACTGCTTATCCAGATCAGGCTCATGGAGAATTAGGGTTATTGTTCACAATTAATTTTATTAACAGTATACAGCTAATTCTACAAATATTCCGTATTCCCTATTATAGAAACCAAACCACTCATCTTGTATAAAATACAGTTACGGCTTAAGCGAGTAAAAAATTTAGCCTGTTGGCATGTCCTGCGTGTTACATGCCTCGTCTGGGGCTTACCGGACTGCGGCGACCGGTATCGAAAGTCCTCCTTCGTCAGCAAGAGCAGGGCCTTGCCGTTCATCTCGAACGTGCTGCCAGCGATGGGGTGCAGCGCGAACTCCCTCTCTGCCCATTTCAGCCACTGAGAGACGTCCTCTCTGCTCCAGAACATGGGCTGCAGTCCTGGGGAGGGACGGCGATGACAGGGCATCAGTGTCGGCCCGGAAGTCACGGAGGAGCACGCGGGCTGGAGTGTCCGGTCACACTGAAAGTGAGGAGCTGACACCCTGAATATTTCACTCTGGCGACAATTAGTCCCACCCCACACACACACACACATCCAAATTCAGCAGGTCAGGTGTCAGACAGCGAAGCACAAAGGGGCACTGGCGTCGGCCGAGAGCCCCCACTGCTCTCTGCTTAGATAGCAGAACAGATAGATAAATACATTTTTTAAACAGAAAGACAAACAGAACTGAAGAGAGATAAAGAAGTGAGTAGGAGGAGAATTCCCCTCTGGGCTGGCGGTCTGCTGTTAAGAGTGAGGAGAGGAAAAAGAAAAAACAAAAAAAACCATCACATGGGAGGTTTGTACATTTTCTATTAGGAAATGGAACATGCAGATATAACAGAAGATGCAGAAACCGAGGGAGCGAGCGCCTCAGAAGGACAGCGAGAGGAGATGCAGCTGTTTTACAGAGATTGTCGATGATCACGGCCCATTGGGATGGGGGGGGGGGGGGGGGGTCAGCTGGAAACACCGCTGAATGGGTGGGCGTACCGCCGACGGGACGCGCTAACGGCAGAGTCGTTCTCAAGGCCCCCCGGGAAAGCACACACTTCCTGACGTTTCACTTTTTCCTATAAAAAGTGTCAACTGCGAGAGGATTAGGTTAATTGCTCCGTCGAGTCTGTTAATGTCTGTGGCCAAGAGTGTCTCTTAGAATCAGGTAAATAATCAGAAGAGTGACAAACCACAGGACGACCCAGCCAAAGAGCACCATCTCCAAGGACAAGGCCACGAAAAGGCTCATCTTGGTCACATTCAGCAGATACTTTTATCCAAAGTGATATCTTCTTTTGAATAAGCAGGGATGCTGGAGCAAGGGTTAGGGGCTCAGGAAGCTAAAGGTGAGATCACTCTGCCCACGCAGGGATATGAACCAGCAACCTTCCGATTACCAACAGAGCATTTAGAAAACACAGGGAACTCATGATGAAGGGCTGAAAAAACACAAACACCAAATGAGAGAGTTAGGGGAAATCCTGGACAGTGTGAGCAATCCTCCATGCTCTTTATTAAGTGTAGTTCCTGCTGGATAAGATGGTTAGTTATATTATTATCATTGCCAATTTAATGGTGATTTGCGGCATAGTGGGTTAGGACACTGTAGTGGTGGTCAGATGGTTGCTGATTCAAATCCCAAAGTTGGCAGAGTGATTTCACTGTTGGGTTCCTGGGCAAACCCCTTAACCAACAAAATGTATGCTAAATAACTAATGTGAATGAGCAGTAGATGGAACGTCTTGCTGATCCTCTACAAGAATTTCATTCGGGCCAACAATTTAAATGTCTTTATGCACTAGGCTTAAAAGGCTGCGTAGTGAGATCCCCCCTCCCCCCCCCAAGAGGACTACAAAGACCTTTTCCATCCCAGCATTCAGTCTTCTGTTGCATACTGAAGCGAGCAGGTCAAGTTTTCATGCCAAGTGAAATCGCAAGGCGGACATTTTGCCCATGCTGCACCCAGGAGCAGCACTTTGGCAGGACTGAGCAGAGCTGTCCATAAAATGAACTCTTGTCACCGGGTCGTGACAACGCCCGGCCCCCCTGCGCAGCTGAAAGTCAGATCAGAGTCCTCTGCAGGGGCCTGGCCTTGACCATCTGCGAGGTCCACAGCTGCTGAGCGGGGAGGAAGGGAGTGCAGAGGCTTCCGACCAAAGCCACCCCGTCTGGCAGGAAGCACCACCTCCTCATCACCGTACCCCTGACAGCACAGGAAATGCCGGGTCGTGGGTTTTTTTTTTTCCTTCAACAGCCACTATCACTAAGACCGAAAGAAGCCTCGAGACAGCAGCTATTCCAGGCGAGCGAACTCAGAAGCACCTACTTAGCAGCTCGTGAAATAAACAGATATACGCAGAAGGGTAACAGGAAAGCTTTATCGCACGTAAATGTATAACGGCTCGGGAGATTTATAGATCTCACACAGGGAAACAGCGGAGGAGGTCCTCGGTGTTACCGAGGCAACCTGTTGGAACTTTAAATGAAGGGGGAAGATAGATGAGATCACAAGTATCTCATTTCACCCATGGGCCCCCCCCCCATGACATAAGATGGGCCATTTTAGGTAGCCATCCTGCTGCAAATCTTCACCGGTTTCAAATGCAGGGCCATCTTACGAGCGACCAGAGTGATATTATGAGAGATTCTTAAACCCCCCCCCCACAAACCAACAACAGGCAGAAACAGCCGGTCGTTTTATATGTACACCCACATTTTATATAGATCCAAAAACTGCAGGCCTCTGACATGAGAAAGGCTGCTGAGATTTCCACACCAGGGGACACAGCCTGCCGTGGCACCTAGGCACCAAACTGCGGCCTCTGTGCGTCTCTGCGTGTCTCTGCGAGTCTGCATGCGCATCTACGCCCTCCTGCATGACCCCTCACCTGAGAGTCTGGAGCCACACGCTGAAGGGCAAAGGCCAGACCCTACGCTGAGACTCGGCCCCCTGTCCCTGAGACGCGGCGCCCTCTACAGGTCTGGCTGAGGTATGCAGCTCGGGGTGGCATTACCCACGTCACAATGGAATAAGGACCTTCACACTCACCCAGGAAATGTCAGATGTGGGTGCTGCTCTTCTGAAGCACATAGGGTGTGTGTCACCCACAGAAGTCAAGGGAGAAAGCCAGAGCCTTACAGCCACCCAACTGTTTTCGAGTTTGGACTTTCTGCTCCTAGAGATACGGAGCCCCCATAACTCAAGAAATATTTATCACACACGATTCAGCAGAGGTTCAGGCTGAACAGTAAGCTAATCTATCCACACAACACAACTGACCCGGTAGGCGGTTACGCGTGAAAAGCTACGCCTCTAAGACAGAAATCTGTCCAGCAGTCTCCCGGACACAAGCGACGCCCCCCCTCCCACACCCCCCCGACTCCACGCGCCTGCCCGCTGTACAACACAGGCCTGCTTCATGGTGCCTGTTCCTGCGGCCCGCTCTGCTTCTGGCAAGGGCAAATGGTTTCCCTTTCAGAAAACATTTATTCAAGAAGGACTGCCTGCCCACTCAGGAAATTCCTGAAGAAATGAGCAGCTTCCAGAGGCAGGAAATTTCCCTTCTGACACACAGGGACGGAGACACACACACTCACACACACACACACACACACACACACACATACATACACACGTCATCAAATGGATCTATAAACCCTCCCCGCTACTACACATCACTGTGCCTGTCCCATTACCATCAAACATCATCATCATCATCATTTTTACACAATTACTTAAAGGTGTATTGGGAAAACTGCATTATTTTACCCATTTCTAGATTTTGAGCCGTATATTTAGCTGAACGGCCCTGTGACTCAGTGGCATGGAAGTGAATCCTCCAGGGTGCACGAAACGTATCTGAGGAATCCGACAGGGCAGCCAGATCACAATGTGAGAGCCGAGCGTGTCGCTCGCTGGTAGCTGCAAGCAGCAGCCGCGGTTTTGGGTTCTATCCTCTCGGGGAGGGAGGTGTGATTCTGCTGGGATTTATCCCTCGCTCTCGCCGAGCCCCGAGAAGCATCCGTGCCTCGCGCTTTCCGGCAAACCTGAGGTCACCGTGTGCAGCTAAGGGGCACGGATGAAAACCGAGAAAAAACAAGGATAAGAGCTGAAAGAAGTGCAGAATGCTGTCTAAACCCCGAAGACTTGCTGTAAAAGCCTGGTACATGAGCGTACGCACTCTGTGAACGCATAAGAAATACTGAGAAGCTGAATCTAATGGCTTCTGGGGAAAATCCACATGGTTTGGAAAACCCCCAGAGGCAGCAGGAGGAAGTACTGAATTCAATAAATATCAGGCTCAAATCAGGAAGGGAACCTGAGTTTTACCCTTGAACCGGCCATTTTAATCCCACAAGCTACAGTCATTCTCAGGTGTGTGGATAGCACAGACTACGCGGGGCATCACAGGGTGCCGACCCACAGAATTAACACGAAATATGCTGTTCCATCAAGTGCCAGGGAGGCTATTTTTATGTCCCGATCCTATTTTTTCCTGGGAGGCCGCCGTCTAACTGTGTATTTCCCTAACAAGCAAAACTCAAGAGAGCACATCTTCTGAGAAGTCACGGCGCTGTCAGTATGGATTCGGACCCGGAAACAACCAAGCGAGAAGGACGAGTAACAGGCCATCGCACACAAAAAATATACTTCACCAAACACAAATCGCTCACCTCATTTCCCGCCCACTTATTTGAAAAGCCAAAAGGTGTCATCAGGTACGGAGAGGCCTTTAACTCATTTGATAGAAGGGTAGTTTATATTTGGGAAACTCAAAATATGGTTCCTTTTTATCTTTGTTTGTTGCTTTGCAGCAACACCGGCCCGGTTGCCCAGTTTTCCTCCTTTGTTCTCAAAATAGCAAACCTGTTCTGGGTGGCAGACATGCAGTTTCACCGCGTTTCCTCCTCGCGGGCAACACCAGATGGGAAATCCACAGCGAAGAACCCGACGACCACGGCGCGGCGCTCCCAGGTCAGGGAAGGATGACGCCCAAAGCCTCAAGATCATCAAGCCGCCCAGCCGTCGGCCAGATTGATTATCATCACCGTGTCTTGTGGAGAGCACTTTGAGGCCCGTACGGCTTAAGGCGCCTGGCGTTCGTGATGGTACTTCAGCGTTAAAAACGGCGTCAGTCTCAGATCTGTTTAGCAGACACTCAGCCCGAAGCACAGGGCTCACACCAAGCACGTTGTTTATGGGACGCGGTCCCGGCTGACGGCTCCTGATGCCACACGCTACTCTGAAACCACATGACAAACCACCTCCTTACAGGAGTTCACACTTCCCCTTCAGGAAACAGAGAAAACGGAACGTGGACTTCTGCCCATATTTTTATCTCTCACCCTGACAAAGCAGTTTAACTCCCGACCTAATTACGGGCCGCTTCCTGGCCCTGTAGCCATCCTAGCGTACGCTCGTACGGCTACGTGCGAACGGCCGCACAAGCAACTCACACCAATGGTAGAGATAAATGAAACTGAAAATCAAACATCGTCTACGCTTTATCGGCCGTTTCCACACTGGAAAACCAAGCGATAAACACTTTATATTGATTTAGTATTTCTGAAGTGACAAACGCACATTCCAGCGACGTTTACCGATTGACGGGGTCGCCGTTAACGGTCCGTGTCGTTCCCTTTCTTTCAGTTTGTGGTACCTCGTGGCGAAATCCAAGCGCCACGCTCGCCAAAAGGCCTGCCGACCCGAGAGCCGCGCTCGACACGCAGCCGCGCTCATCAGCGCTAATGCAGGGACTGCCAGCCTCCCAGTTCCTCCTCAAATCTCCTGATGATAATTTAAGGCTTCGCGCTGCCAAGTGGCAGGAAGCGTACAAGGGGAAACGGAAAAGGGAGCCAAAAATCAGTCCAGCAAGCTGCTTGAGGGAGAGATGCGGACGGCGCCGGCTCACCTCCGCGCCTCGGGCGGTCGGGCACGGCAGTCCCGTGACCCGGGACTCGGTGTGAGCCCTCGGTGGGCGAAGGTGACCTCCACGACAGGTATGATCATCCCCAAAAGGGTCAAAGAAAGTTATCTGGGGGACCGGCACTTGAGTGCTTGGTTTACAATATTTCATTGAAGTATCCTTTAGGCCAATTGGAATCGCGGCTCATTTTTCTAAAGCAGGACGGCATGAACTGGCATGCCCCCCCGTACCCCCTGCCAGCCTATTCCAGGAAGTCGTTAATGAGGCAATCTAACCTAAGGACTGGTTAATGAATGAATGAATAACAAGCCCACCCCAAGCTGGGACTGGAGATTGGCGGGGGGGGGCGGATGGAGGAGTGGGCTGTTCAATCAGAATGTCATGGGTAGCAAGTCATTTCTTAACACTCAGCTCTCAGATCAGATGGTGCAGATGCAGGGCGCCCACTCCGTTCTACCGCATGCCTTAAAAAGCCGGAAAACCGCGCCGTCGCCTGGCACGGTGATCCCGGCATGTGGGTGCGCTTGTGCCTTCCGTGCAACACTACAGACCATGCAGACAGGAGGTTTTCGGTAAATGACTGCAGGAGAGGTTTCCAAGAGGGGTGGGGCATGGAGTCTGGGGGTTTAGAACTGTCAGCTACAACATAGAAGGTGGAGGTGATCAACACCCTGTGATGCTGGTGAGCAAAAGAGAGAAATGTTGAGGAATTTACAGGGGAACCTGTTCCTTCCAGGACTGATCAGCTCAGAATGGCAGGAGGGTTAGCTTTCCTAATGCTGGTGCCCAGGGGTGCTGCTAGAGAGCCCCATGAAAGCATATACCGAATTATGATGCAAATTTTTTAGGGTCCCTGTCACTCTGGGGCCCCTGGAATCATCCTAACATTCCCCAGCTTTACGGCACCAATACTGTAGCCATGCTACTGGGAGTGTGAATGGTGTGGTGCACCCTAAGGTCATTCGGAAAATGGATACGGACCAGGGGCTGGTACAGGTAGGCAGAAGGTAAGCAACGCCTACTCAAGCAGCCCCCCTGCCTACCCTACAGGCACTGGTCAACAACTTTTATGACAACAGCCCCCAGACCCTCCCCCAAAAACCTCTGACAAATGAGACAGGGGTGGCCATCCAACTCACTCAAATTCCAAACCTAGGTAACACTACTGAAAAGGAGACAATATACCCTGATGCAGTGCAACACCTAAGAATCCACCAACATCCAGCCTGAAGGCATTCCCGCGCGTGTCTGAGAATGCGTCTGCACGCAAGGACAAAAACACAGATGGCGGCGAGTGCATGTCTGTCCCCCGTGCGCATAATTCAGTCAGGCACATGTTTGACAGCCCCAAATCCGAAAAGGACCTTCCCTGAAGCTCTGTGCGTAGGTATACATCTCAGAGCGTCGCAGAGAGCCCAGCTTCCCCGGGTACAGAATGCGCAGGTGCAGTGTCTCAAAAATGGCTTTGTGTGCCCATGGGTGTCTTCTGGAGTCACACGTCCACGGATTCTGTTCGAGTGTGTGGGTGCGTGTGCCAGGGAGCGCACACATGTAAGAAGCTGACACACATAAGAGGAAGGAGGGCGTACGTAGGTACAGGTTTGTATGCAGGCACCTCTCAAACTTAAACCAAACGGTCACAGAGGAACGTACGGTTCAGGGCATCCTGAATCCAGGTTATACTCATGCAGGTGTACGTCCGAGCCCACGAGGGCTGCGTGTGCGCGCGCGCGTGTGTGTGTGTGTGTGTGTGTGTGTTTGCGCACACTCACGCAGGTGTGTAGGCAGGCGTGCTGGCTCTTCCTCCATCCTGCTGGCCCGTCGAGATGCTGGAACATGAAGAGGAGAGGAAGTGCAGTTTGGCAGGGGGCTCTCTGAAGGGCTGAATAGGACCCTTTCCTGCTATGAATAGAAACAGGACACAAAGCACATCTTTAAACCCACAGACTGATCACACCCAACAAATGGCATCACCGAAAAAAAAAAAAAAAGAGAGAACCAGCAAGCATATTACTGTCACAGCAAAAATATATTTATTTACTTATTTTTAAAGGCACACATATCTTCCCTTCAGCTACACCGGCTTCCTCCCACAGCCCAAAGTCATGCTGTTCAGCTCGACTGGTGAGTCTGAATGACTAAATTGCCCGTTGTGTGTGTGTACCATACGACTCACTGGGATCTCACCCAGAAAACACCCTTGATTTTGAGAGATGCGGAAAGTTATCAGTTCCTGGTAAATGAATTATTATACACAAACAGAGCAATAAGAAAACAGAGACAAATTATTTTAGTTTAATAGATTAAGTATTATTTAAGTATAATATATACGAGATTGCATGTTAACACTCCAACAAGTCCTACTCAAATGGGAAATTGTCCAATTGAGTGGACTTTCCCCCCATAGTCAAAATTATCCAGGGGGCATGTTGATTTATCTGTTACTCATATAAAAAGTGGAAGTCGTGCCTCTTTTGAACAGTGCAGTCACTGTAAGAATATAATGGACTCACAGGCGTAATGGGAGACTAAATCTATCTCCTGTCTGTCTGAATCAGCTGGGAGCACAAATGTAATGTGGATTAATGGACCCATCTGGAGCATTTTTTTAAAACACAATACAGTCCACAGTAGACCCTTTTCACCCAGCCATCAGACTCATAAAGGCCTCCAAGATCTTCCCATAATCTTACACTATTTGTTTTGCTATACGAATGGCACTGAGGTGTAGCATTATCATAAGTTTTACGATGAGATTAGAACATTCTTTCAGAAATTTCCTATCTATATGAAAAAGGTTGCTGATGAGGAAACTGGCACTTTCTCATTCAACAATGGTTAGACAGACGAGGTGAAATCGCCTTAATGTGGTGAAGTCACCCTCACCCAAAGACCAAAAAAACACAGTAATAACTTCTTCATTTGCATACTATTTTTGAGCATCATTTATAGGATGCAGGTTCACTCTGAGTTCATGGGGGGGGGGTTCCCACTCCATTCTGAATCCAAATCAAGCCTCTCCAGATGGATCAGTGGTAACACTTTCATGCCTTCATAATGCAACATAATGCAGTCATAACGTATTATAAACCCAGCTTTTTACCCATTGCTATTTATAAAAAGGCATTATACATTATAGTCATGTATACTACACATTACGAATGCTCTAGGAGGCTCTTACCTATAATGCATTATAGATACTTTCATAATGCATTATATGGTCAGTATAAGGATTAAGGATGCTCCGTGTTGCTTTATGAAGGTGTTTATAATGCATTATAGATGAGACCTTCATAGAGCATTCATAATTCATGAGGAACATGGGCATAATGTGTTATGCTTTTTTGTAAATAGTTATAGCTGTTTATAATACTTTATAAGGTTGTTACAATGAATTATAAGAACAGCTATTGGGCTTTATGAATATGGGCTTCATAGAAAGTGTTACAGTATCAGTCTTATTGCCTCAGTGTGCATCTGCACTAAACCCCACAGGCAACAGAGCCACTCACAGGGCACAGGGGGAACAGGGTGTGCGCCATAGGATTAGCGACCTTTTCATTAATGTTCATTAATGGCCAAGAGACATCTGGTCCACTATGGAGGGTTTGCCAAAAACAAAAAAAAAACAAAAGAATGCCAAACAACATTCTCAGCAAGCGCAAAATTATAACCACAGGGGGAGACGTCAGTGAGATGAGGAGGTGCGTTTTCGGCAAATAGAAGCACTTTCCGAATCTTAAATGGGCTCCTAGCCAACTCAAATGGAAGCATTATACAGAGTTATACAGAGAGCCAATTACCTTTCCTAATTCTCCAAGCACGTGTGTTTGAACATCATGTGCTCAGTGGCACATTAATACCGATCACTGCGCAGCTATCGGTCTTGCCAAAGAGGTAGAGAGACTGGGCTGTGATCAGGTTTTTCAGTCAGAATGTCCAGCACACAACAGCGACTCAATTTTATTGTGGTGTACGCTGTGCTGGATGTGCCAAGGTCCAAGGCCTAAGAGAAGCTCCCAAACGGCTTGATGTTAGCAGAAGAGTCAGACAGCACAGCCTCACCATCACAATAGAAACCTCCAAACCCAAGTCTATATGAGAAGATCAGCACCAAGGGTTACAATTACACAGCAAACACAGGAGACATTCACAGGCTACTATAACAGAGATGCCACCTTGTTGTCTGAGCTTTTTAAAATGTCTTAATTCATCTTTAAAATTATTATTTGCAATGCCTTCCCTTTTTATGAGGAAAATGCAGGGTCATCAAACGCATAGCCAAAAATTTGTTGGGGTGACCTCCACCCCCCCCCCAAAAAAACACTATTTAAATACTTAAAAAGGAAAGGTTGAAATGTATGTAGTAAATATGACTCATTTCGGCTATTGATTACGTCTTTTCCTAGTTTTTTTCCTGTCAGCCAGCTGTAATACGGACGCATGGGACGATGATCTAAATAATAAAAATATAATACAAATAAATAATAATAATAATAATAAATAATTAAATAGATAAAGGTTATTTTATTACATGTGGCTTTATCTTGTCAGTTATCGGACCTGCATGGAAACCTTTCGTAGTTTAAATGTGCAGTGCAGGTCACTGACCATGTTTCATTGGACATAATCTAGCTCAGGCTACATATTTAATGTTCATAATAAAAAAATTCATCGTTATCCAATTATTGGCAACTAGACCGTAAAATTATATTTCGGAGATGAAAATGTTTTTATTGCGAAAGAATATAAAAGTGATATGCTTCCAGTGTGTATAACAGTGAAAGAGACCATGCAATAAATGTACTATTGCAGCAAAACAAATAAAACAGGAGATGTAACTCCACCTACGGAGCCAGCTGAAGTTTCCCCCGTGTCTGAAGTTGAACTTAAAATCCAGAAGTTGAAGAATAACGCGGTGGTTAATTTACCCACCACGCTGCTCTTGTAACCAGTCTCCGAACTGCCGCAACAATAACCGTGAGCAAATATAAATTTCTATTTAAAAAAATAACATTGTGTACATTCCCAGAATACTGAATGCGGCATATGCACATTGTATAGGCGCGATAGCGTTCCGCTCCTTACGCGTTACAGTCTGACCGACTTTACGTATCACTGAAAGTATAAGGGGGGGGGGGGGGGAGAGTGATCGGTGGGTTTATGCGCCGACACACGTGTGCCAGTCTGGGTAAGGGGGCGATCGGCCCCCGGCATAGCGGGCTCGGTACACACGGCACGGCACGGCACGGCACGGCACTTACCGAGCTCCCTCCGCAACAGATGGTAAGAGCCGCAGAGAGCGCTGCCTTTCCTAGCGACGCGCCGCCGCCAAGCCCATCCCGACCGGAGTCCTCGGCTCACAACTTAATCGGCCCTAAGTAATCCGTAAATACCTTTATTGTTAACCGCAACGGGGATTCGGACATGTTTCACTCAATTCAGGAAGTTCTCCTTTTTTCGCCACCCCCACTTTCCTTTCCCCCTTTTTTCCTTGAAATTCACCAGAAAAAAAAACTGTTCACACGCCACTTAAACACTTCGCCCGGGTTTCCAGCGCAGTCCGATGCACATGTATCATTCGCACTTGCAGTTTCGTGCGCGCCTTCCTGCCTGCGGTGTCCAACTTCTTTGTTTTCCTCCTATGTTGTGATGTACATTTTTTTTTGTGCAATGTTGTAGGTTACTTTCTTCCTGGAAGCCTGAAACTGAGAGGCGGACAATGCATTGCTCATTGATTTGGGTATTGAAGTGCCGAAATGACGCGGATTCCCAGCACCGGAGCGCTGCCCTCTTAAAGGGGAACTCAACCCAGGAAATTGCCGATCATGTTTCAGGCGTATATTGAGGAAATGAGGAACTGGACGAGGAACCCGGATAAAATGTGTACAAGGAAGATCACCGCCGCATGAAACTGATTCTACATTTCATACAGTTAGAATGCTTCAGTGCACTGGATTTTGTATTTATATACGCAAATCAAAAATATAAATTCATGTAATATCTAGGTGGGATTGTTGACCAATGGTTCACCAGTGCATTTCTTCACAACAAATGTTTCCCGCAGTGGAGTAGCACGCTTGACGTAACTAAACCTAAAGTGAACTAATAGTGTTTTCGTTTGCTAATTTTGTGTCTGCCTTTGCCGTACTGTGATAGCAGATGTATACATGTGGATGCAAAGGTCTTCTGTTGTGTGACATAATTTTTTAACGCGCTCATGACGCAACTTTGCCTTTAAGTCGGGCAACGTCTGGTAATCCTGTTCGTGTTCAGCCATCATAAAAGACATATACAGAAAAATGGGACTTACATATATAATTACACACATATATAATACATTTGACGATTGCAATTTAAAATAAAGTCAAAAACTGAAAAATGTATGGGAAAAAAAGAATTTAGAGATCAACCACGCGGAATGTTTTTCAGCAGATTTACCTTGAGGTGACATCTCAAATTACTATTTCAGATAATTTCTTTGATCATGGTGTTACAGTAGAGGATAATGCACATGCAATAACAGGTACTATTACATTTTAAATGATATATTTAGCTTTTATGTTCATCAATTCATTTTTCAGCCACTTGTCCAGTTTACAGGGTTAGCCTGGAGCGTATCCCAGGAAGCACGGAGCACAACGGGGAGTCGATCTCAGGAAGCACGGGGTACAAGGAGAGCCGATCTCAGGAAGCATGGGGCATGAGGGAATCCAATCCCAGGAAGCACAGGGCACAAGGGGAGCCCAATCACAGGAAGCATGGGGTACAAGGGAATCCAATCCCATGAAGCATGGGGCACAACAGGAGCCCATCCCAGGAAGCACGGGGCACAAGGGGACCCCATTGCAGGAGGCACGATGGAATCCAGTCCCAGGAATCACGGGGCACAACGGAGCCCATCCCAGGAAGCATGGGGCACAAGGGGGAGTTGATCTCAGGAAGCACGGGGTACAAGGGGGAGTCGATCTCAGGAAGCACGGGGTACAAGGAGAGCTGATCTCAGGAAGCATGGGGCATGAGGGTATCCAATCCCAGGAAGCACGGGGCACAAGAGGAGCCGAACTCAGGAGACACAGAGCACAGGCCACAAGGCATCAGAATAACTGAGATTCATGACATGGCACATACCCTCGCAATCACATGTGTAATTTGGGTAGTTTACAGGCTCTAGTCAGACTGCATGTTCTTGGTTCAGAATCCTGCACAACAGTGGCACAGTGGGCATTCTCTCTGCAAACTAAACCCCCAACCCTGACAACTATACTATGCACTATGCCACCCATTTTGTACCATGTTCCCTTAAATTGAATACTCTGATGATGCAGAGTGATATCACCACTAGCCCCAAGAACACGGCCCTTAACCCCAATTCCTTCCAGGACCGGCTAACCTAATTTAATACACGTGATACTGATAAGTATTGGAGTCAGCTATGTTGAAGCTAAGTTGACTCTAATACTGAGATGCTACTGAAGGATCTGATTATCTGTATCATATGTGTTAAATTAGGGCTGCACTCAAGCTCTGCAGTGGTAGCTCTCTAGGAGCAGGGTTGTTTAGACTGCTGCCCCTAGTGGCAGAGGTAGACGCCTGCAAAACGATCGTTGGTTTAGCGCAGTGATGGGAATGCCTTCACTCATTAAAATGTTTTAATACCTAAATTTAGCAAGCAATGGAAGAATGTGATATAGCCATTTTATCTCAACAGTTCGATCTGCTCCTTTGTCAAAGGTAGTAAGCATTAAATGATGTGTCATCGAACCATCCATTTTCCGTAACATATATGCTTATCCAGTAGATGGCGATGGTGAGGCAGAAAGAACAAGGCATGAGGCAGGCTACCCCCCAGATGGGATGCTGGTTACACAAAATCTCATAGTTATTTTAGAGACGCTAATTCACATAAATGCATGTTTTTGGTCAGTACAAACAGTAGGGTTAAACCCCCAAACCAGGCATTGTGAGCCACAGTTTTACCCACTAAACCGCTACATTTATCTCAAATTACCACCTTATTTTAAATATTCGCCTTATTAATATAATTTTTCAGTCGGTGGTATTACCTGTGCCACTGATCCAGTAACCTTGAAAAGTGAAGGATCAATATTGCTTGTTTATGTTTTTTTTAAGTTGTATTTATTTTGGAACCTCTCATATCCAGATTCCCTTTCAAGGCCAGCATAAAACACTGTAAAATTATACATGATTCAATACGATCAGCACAGTTACACTAGCAAGTTAAGTTTTAACTCCTGACTAATAATGAAAAGGGCCTGACGTATTTATGTCATTGCTGACATCTACTGGTTGTAATGGTTACTGCATGTGTTCCCGATTTACTATTAACTTATGTGCATATATGCGGATTTTCGAAATACTCTATATAGAACTACCCCGGAAAGAAACCACATATCTCTCTGATTTCAAACAGTATAATACAGGGTACTGTAATCAAATTCAAGCTATTACATTATATCACTTTGCATCTTTGTTTTACTGAATATTTTTGCTGGAAATACGTTAGTTGGATCAAATGGTACCCGTTACACCTTCTTTCTGCCTCAGAAGAGGATGAAACTATTATAAATAAGTAATATTATATATTTTAGAAATAATTATTTGATTAATTTATTTATAGTTACGTGCAGTCACGGGTCACTTTTGGCGTTATGGAAACGCAGCTGCTGCGCAGTAAATACTGTCAGCGGGATCCGAAGGTTAAGGGACGAAGTACGGGGAGGCATTTGGACAATCCCTCGGACGCTGACGTTCCGCAACGCCACCGCCATCGAAAAAAACAAAAGCGCGTTTCGGTTTCGTTTCGTCAGCAGCTACTGATTGGGTTGCTGGTTTACGGGGAAATCCCCTGCCGTTTTTAGACGCAGCTGAAATAGACTCAGTTGCGGTCGCGCTGTTTTACAGAAAAAAAGCGAGAATGAGCGCTCCGATCACCAAAATGATTTGTGCCCACGGCGGGGCTATAGACTACGATGATTTGGTTGCTAATGCCGGGCTTGATATTAGTGTCTTAAATGACTCTTCTGACAGTTTCCATGTTGTTGTTCTCAAGGGGAGGAAGCGTGTTATCGCCAAAACAAGCGTCAGACGGTGCAAAGCGAGAACCTGTAACAACTGTAGCAATCTGCATCTGTGCAAATTCTACCTATTTGGAGACTGCAAGAACAGTAGAGAAAGGTAGGCCCACGTGCAGTACCGTGTCTGGTGACCGCAGGCAAGCAGTAATTATTACAAATTTCAAGGCATGTACCTGTACTCTTGCCTCTTTGCAGCTGTGTCTTTCGAGTTTATGGGGGTATTTTGAGAAAACTATGCGACCCTGCATAAAAGGCCGTATTGTTTTCGTGACGCTTGTAATTAACCTGGCCAATTTATGACCGAGTATTTTCATACATGTCAAAAACACGTCAATACGGGGAATTCACAAGGGGAGCTATCAAAGAGTACATTGCACAGACACTGTTGGAAACGGATGTGTTAGGGAGCGTCCTTGCTGATAACTACTTATAGATAATAACAATATGTCTTTATTATTGTTATAAAGTTTATTATTATTATTATTATTATTATTATTATTATTATTATATAATACACGGGTACTGTGTCTCACGTCAGAAACGTCAGAGGGCATAGTTGCAGAATGCACCCCAGCCCGCTGTTGTCTGTTACCACACTTCCTCTACTCTACTCTACTCTAAAGCCACATCTTTAATGCTGTAAGGTTCGTACAGTATAAGGACGTCAGTGACAATTCTTCACATCTTTCTCATTTATTTTTATTTTTTTACCCAAGCCAGATACCACACCTACGCTGTCACGTGACTTGCCACCCTCTTTGTTGCCGTGAGACTTTTTTGAGGAGTGCCTTACGGGCACCAGTCACTATCTTTTACCATTAAAATCCTCTCACTTTCTCCCCACTGTGCTAGCTGGTGAATCTCCTTGGGGGGCAGTGCTAATTTTGTGTGCTGTCTTTGTCTGGCTGCGCTGGTTGAATGGCGGCAGAGGGAGATGCTATTTCTGCCATAACCTGAGCACAGAGCACAACAGCACAGTGCTTCAAGAGCACAGCCTGCAGGGACTGGACCGGACTGAGCTGTGCACCTTGCTGCTTCAGAATGACAGCGCGCTTCTGCCACCTGTAAGACTGCATGCATCTGCATTTATACCATATATACAGCTCTTTTGTAAATGTATTTTGTATATGAAATGACAGGGAGTGAATTCTGGGTCTATACTGGACAGACAATGGTTGGCTTGATGGAGGGATGGATGTGGTGGTTTGTAACTCAAGGGACTCTGCTATGGTCAGCAGAGTAGTCCTTGTCTCTAGGGTTGGAAATCCGCTCTGACCTTTGATTTTGATCCGCAAGTGTCTGATTCGATATCAGTTATTAATAAAGATTGACAAACATTAACAGGTCAGTTATAATTCATTTTTTAATATAACCAACGAACAAAATGGTGTTCTCTAGTGTACTTACAGTATGTTTCAGCTCAGCTACGCTAAACAGATGCAATCTGCAGACATCACTTCTTGTCATAGGTATTAAGATTTAGTGCACATGGCAAAAGGCTTGAAATGCAAAAATGATCAGTGTGCAGCTCTGCCTGTGGACATCAAGGTCTGTGGATAAAAATCACCAGGCCTACTTGGAAGATATTACAGCCAGAAAGCTGAATACTGAATATAAAGCCCCTTCTAGCATGGTCTCAGGATTCTGGAACCTGTTTGTGTGTCCCACTTATACGGTGCTGGGAAAAAGTATTTGCTGATTTCTTATTTTTATGCATATTTGTCACATGTACATGTTTCAGATCATCAAACAAATTTTATGTTATTCTGGGGTTTTTTTGTGACTGGATGAGTTGTCGATGGGCTCTTGGAGTGATTTTGGTAGCTGGCCACTCCGAGGAAGGTTGACCACTGCTCCAAGTGTTCGCAATTTGTGGATAATGGCCCTCAACGTGGTTCACTGGAGTCCCAAAGCCTTAGAAATGGCTTCGTAACCTTTTCCAGACTGATAGATGTCAATGACTGTTTCTCATCTGTTCTTGAGTTTCTTTAGATTGTGGCATGATGTCTTGCTTCTTGAGATCTTTTAGTCTACTTCACTTTGTCAGACAGGTTCTGTTTCAGTGGTTTCTTGATTGACCAGGCCTGGGTGTGGCTAGTGAAACTGAACTCGGCTTTCCAATAAATGTGGTTGATCACAGTTAATTCATAATTCACCAATAACTTTTTCACATAGGGCCAGGTAGTTTTGGATAGCTTTTTTCCTTAATAAATGAAATCATTATTTAAAAACTGCATTTTGTATTTATTCTGGTTATCTTTGTCTAATATTAAAATTTGTTTGATGATCTGAAACATGTACATGTGGCAAATATGCAAAAAAATAAGAAATCAGGACAAATACTTTTTCACAGCACTGTATATCATTCTGAACAAAATAATCGGTAACACTTTACTTGAGGGGCCACAAATAATGCAGTAATACATGCTTAGTAAATGCATTAATTAACCATTAAC
>JAODKN010000063.1:26543799-26561397 GCA_026774425.1 Petrocephalus zakoni
ATTTTTGGTGCTCATCTTCAATACAGCGCTTGGAGCCGTGGATCGGACTTGTCGGTCCAATGTATCCCACAGATGCCCGTCTCACACCCTGCCATCTATATCATACAACTGTAGTTGGAATTCATCGGCGCAAGCAAGCTTTGTCCACTGCTCCAAGGTCCTGTTCCGACATTTACGTGACCATTATACGTGTTTTCAACAGTGGACAGGAGTTACTTTGGGCACTCTGACTGGCCTGCAGCTATGTAGCCCAATACGTATCAATGAGTCCTGACCACTCAACACTTTGCTGGCGGTTCATAGTTTTTCCCTCTTTGGCCCATTCTCATTAGGTTCTGAAAATTAGCTGACTAAGCACCCCACAAGCCTTGCCTTCCCCTGACCTAGTTGTCTGACCATAATGAACATGTCAAGTGGGAGAACCGAATGTTAGATTACCATGTATCCTAGACCTTGACACGCACTGTTTTTATGAACATCATTCAATTCACATGATGGTGGTTAAAATGTAACAGCTCATCGGTGTGTGTATGTGTTAAAGGTGAGCGGTTTGTGAAAAGAAACGATCATTTCAATTCCCTTTGCTTTTTTGGGTTAGGGTGCAGGCTCAGCATAACCCTGCTATAAATAATCAGTTATGGAAAATTGATTTATGGATGTTTTGGATGGTTTATCAAATACTGAAAGACTGGTCACTGATTGGGGGAAAAAAATATATGGCTTTATTTGATTGCTTTGTGTACTGTTCACAGGTAGTTACTTTGCCCGGGATGCGAAATACTCGCATAGCTACACCAGTTCCTCAGGAGCCAGAACGATGTTTGTGTGCCGCGTGTTGGTTGGGGACTACACGAAGGGGGACTCCAGCTACCTCCGCCCACCCTCGAAAGACGGCGGCGACGTCCATTTCTACGACAGCTGCGTTGACGACGTCTATAACCCTTCCATCTACGTGGTGTTTGAGAAACACCAGGTGTACCCCGAGTACCTCATCCAGTACTATGAGGATATGTCGTGTCCTCCACATGGTGCCCACAGCTTTGCGTACTCATATGCACCACCAAGAGCAGCTCCACAGCCAACCCCGAATGCAGCCCCTCCTCCGTCATACTCATACACAAACTTAAGTGCCAGCACAAGCAACTCTGACTCAAACAGCTCCTGTGTCATCAGCTGATTCTGCTTCTCTGTGCGCTAAAATCAAGTAACAATGAGGGCTTTGGCTGTGTGTGTGTGTGTCACAGCAAAGCTGGATATAACTGAATTTGCATCCTGTGCATGTCTAATTATTAAAATTTTTTGACTTGTACTTTAAGCAATCGTTTTTTGGTAGTATTTTAAATGTATCATATACTGTGATTTTCAAAAATGTATCTGGCAAATGTGCCTTACAGGTATAAACAAACCAAAAAGTGGAAAACAGGTAAAACAGACACAAATCCATTCAACTACACAATAAACTAACGGCTGCGAAACTAACTGATTTCTTAGTCTTAATACTAGTTTGTTTCTTTATAAAAATAATTTTGGCTTGCAGATAATTCCATTGTGACATGTTAATGTATGCCCATTTTCACCAGAATTGTGCCTTAAGACACAAACTGATTTCTTTGATTGAAAATGTGACTGTGCTGAATAAGAATTGCATAGGTATTTTTCTTTGCATGGAACTCCTAAAACAATCATCCTACTGGACTGGGCGATATTACACTGCAAAGTACATCTTACGCTAGGATAAATAGAACTGAAGACATAGAGCAAGTCCAACGTGTTTATCTTCAGCAGTGCTGTTAAGAAGGAGTGGGACACTACCAATCCTGCAGGATTAATTGAAGTAGGTGTTTACTGAAAGGAAATCATATATTCTGTTTATCAAATCATCTAACTTGATAGTTGGTTGTTTAAAAATATGGTTAAACATTTCTCCTGAAGGACATTTTCCTTATATGCACTAATTGTGTACTGTGGGATAAATAAAGGAGACTTGACCTGAAGTCATGTCATTGGCTCTTGAATTTCCGGATTTAGGGAGTAGTTTTAGTTGTGAATGAAAAAAAAGCAAGAATTGCCATTTGCAAGTGTTTTGCCTACGGGGCAAGCGACTAAGGTGAGTAGCACAACTTCTTAAAGTTGTTTTTAACAAAAAAAATGTAATAATCACACTCTAAATGGCCTCAGATTATTGGTGCTGAGTCTGTGCTGAATAAAAGCATATGTAGCACTTCATGATAAGTGTTTTTTAGAAATTTTTGAAAACGTTAAGGCATGTCTAACTACCCTGAAACTGGCTGAGAGGCCTCAGACTCCAGAGGCACAAGAAGTACTGAGAAGTACAGCACACTTTTAGTTTTGGTCGTAGTAGTGGTAGTTTGTACAGTAGCTCAAAGTGTAGCCCTATATGGCAAGCCGTTTTAATTCTCTTAGCTTTAATTTAATTTAAATCTTACTATCTAAAATGTAATTTCCGATATCAGGAATTGGCATTTCGACTACTTAAAATGGAATTTCTGATATCAAGAATTGCCATTCTAACTAGTTGGAACTGAATTTGTGATATAAGAAATACACATTATAACTAGTGACAACTGAATTTATGATATCAAGAATATGCATTCTAACTAGTTAGAATTGAATTTGTGATATCCTCTAAAAAAGAATTAAAGCTAACATTAAAGAATTAAAGCTTGCCATAGCCCTAACGTCCGTATGCCTTTGTTACGTGTAATATTTTTATTGCTCAATTGGGAGGCACTGGTGCACCCACCACATGACGAAACCGTCCCTCGCGCCCAACAAAGGCCGGACGGTATCCTAGCAACGCCGTTGCGTACGTAGCCTTTCAGAAAAACTGATAATGAAATAACCTTTAGTACGTACTCTGTCAAAGCAAAGACTACTCATTGTCCGCCGTTTCTTGGCATATAGAAATACATTTTTAAAGGAATATATTTGCTTAGTTCAGCCTACGGCAATCTGTATCATTTTATTATTTCCTGCAAATATTGGGAGTCGATTCATCATTCAGATTTTTTGCAAATGTTATATGATGATATACACCCGGAACAGCATGAGTGGATATCCTGGAATGCCCGAGGTCTTGGCAGAGGAAATGTTTTTGGAGCTGACGTTTAAGTTTCGTTTTCCCGCGAAGCTGGGCGCAGTATATTTAGACTAGAAGTCGCGTCTGGCCGCTGCATTTACACTCAGGGATACATAGGCACAGTGCTCCTTCAGCATAACACTCGCCTTTATTAATCCAAATATAGCCCAATGGAAGCGTTTATAATGAAAATTATTTGCGGCAACAATGGGGCGATGGACTACGATGAATTGGTTGATATAGGGTCTGGCCTTATGGATTTAAAAGGAGTTTTTGACACGATCTTCGGAAATCCCAGAGACTTTTCCGTAGTAGTTTTTAACGGGAAAAAGAGAGTCATTGCTAAAACAAACGTTAGGCTGTGCAAAGTGGGAGGATGCGTGGAGTGCACCAATTTACACCTGTGTAAGTTTTACCTTTACGGAGACTGCAAAGCCAGCAGGAGGAGGTAAGGAGTTATACTCCCAAAATAACAGCTGTGGCTCTTTTGCAAGCTTTTTCTTCTATTTCCACATACATTTAGCCTTTCACTTATATTGAAACCCACGTTCATTTGTAAGTCACACGTCATATATCATAACTGGGTCAAAATCTTTACTCTTAATCGGTCGCTTACTTGAGGTTCTTTATTGTATACCAGTTATTACATTATTAATTCGTTTACATAGTTGTTACTCTTAATTGATATTCTACACGTGTTCTAGATAATGTGTGGCAACAAGATTGGCTTTGGTTCTCCAGTATTGGAAACTATGCTGTGTACAGAATGTAATTTAAGACACAAATCTGTATGATTTAGGAAACGTCTCCTATAGACCCCTGTTACATTATTAGGGAATGTTTTAACGTCATGAAATCCGCAAGTTATTAGAGTATGCTTAGCATTTCCCATGTATATAAAGATAGAGTGTCATAATTTCACTGGTGAACTTGCCTTGCCATACTGTGTTGACCTTTAATCTCATTTAACACTAAATAAATTTACATGGTTTACACCCCTAAGAAAAACTGATGATAATAATAACAAAGTGACTTTCATATGTCACTGATGTGTAAGGGCACATTCATAGCGTTATGCAGCTTAATATTGTAGACCCAACAGGGATGTGGAGTGGGGCTTAGGAAAGATGCAGGGGGTGGTGGACGCTTGTGTCCTCTCTTGCTCATGCGAGCTATCGCCGTGTTTTGGGCACAGGAACGGATGCCGTTTTTGCCATGACATGAGTTCACAGCACAACAGCAGGGTTCTCATGGCGAATAACCTGCAGCTGCTAGACAGCGGGGAACTGCGTACGTTACTGCTTCAGAACGACAACACCCTCCTGCCACCGGTAACTTTACATGTTTTTCAGTGTTTTCTCATTGCGAGTTTTGAATATGAAGCGTGCTCATATTTCCATAGATCAAGTGGCTTTCAGTATGCCAGGTATACCATGTAACATGTAGATATATGTAATAGAGATGCACCGAAATGAAAATTCTTGGCCGAAACCGAAAACCAAAAAAGAGGAAACCAAGGCCGAAAACCAAAACACCGAAAGAAATTATGCCAATAATTAGTACGACTGTGTACTAACCTTACTAAAATCAAGGCATTGCAATTGCATAAATTAATATTAAAGTTTCAAAGAATAAATCAGTTACAAATTATGAAAATATTTATTTAGCACATTGCAACAATGCACAGTATAAAATAAAATTCAAACTTAAATGTTTAACTTAACCGCACTCATGTGTACATTAACAATGTACAGGCCTTCTGGCCTGCTGAAAGGCTGTAAAATTAAATATGTTGAAATACGTCCACACCGCAGACATGATGCTTCAGACAAGCATGTGCAGGCCCCGGTTTCTGTTTGCGTCATCACAATATACTGTTTCGGCCGTGTTTTTCGGTGATAAAAATCTTTCGGCCAAAAACCAAAAATGCACTTTTGGGCCATATTCGGCCGAAAATTTTTGGTGGCCGAATATTCGGTACATCCCTAACATGTAACATATTATATATGTTAACATATAAAATATTGCATTACTAGAGTCACAAAAAAGGTATGTAGACCTGATTTTTACAGATGGATGTAACAAACATTCCTGATAAAGCACCGGGCTTGAAGTCCAGATGATGTAAGATATGAACTGGCCCAGTCTGAGCACAAGTCTACAAGCTTGCCCTCTGGCATTCTTTGTATAACAGCTTCCTGACAAATGGGTCGTGTATCTTATCAGGTGTGTGTCTCGTTCAACGAAGGCGGCAGGGAATACGGAAACTGCCCTGAACAAGGGAGTTGTAGGAGGCTCCACATCTGTGATAAGTACATCCGGGGAATCTGTGATTCTGGGGCAAACTGCTTCAGGTCACATGACTTCTTTGAGCCCCACCCAATGAAGACCTTGCAGGAGAGAGGAATACCCACTGACCTCATGATGTCCATACTGTCTGTCTACCAGAACATAAGGGCCTTGAAACTAAACAACAGTGTGACAAGAGGTGGCCGTGACCTGCTGAAACCCATGCCAGGTCATCATTTACATAATGTACATTTAGGCTTATCAAATGTAAAAATGTTGAAGTGTTTAAATGACCTTTCAGGTAAAAGATTTTCAGATTTAGAAACAACCTTTCTGTGTTTGTTTTGGACTGCTGGACATTAGTGCCTCAAGGATATTCAAATGAACTAGAACAAAAGCTTCTTGATCTATTCTCAGTAAACCATAGTGCTCATCTCTGTCTCTGCCATAATATTCATTTTCTTTTTCTTTCAGAAAAGACTGAGATCTGCCTTTATTTTGTGAAGGGGAGTTGTAAGCATAGAGGTAAGTATCAGTGATAAATATGTGACTAGCTGTTATAGTTTGTGCTGTATGAAGACTTTTTGTCCATTCTCCAAATTACACACCTGTTACACTGTTGCCTCACACCTCTGGTAACAGTGTTTGAATCTCTGCCTTGGCTCTACACTTGTGGAGTTCACATGTTCCTCCAGTTTTGTCATGGGGTTTCCACTACAGTCCGAAAACATGCTGAAGCGAATATAGATTTGCTAAACTGTCCATGTGGCCTGCAGTGGATTTGTGCCCCATCCTAGGTTATTCCCTGCTTTGCACCAATAGCTCCTGGAATAGGCTCCAGATCACTGTGACCCTGCATTGGACAAGAGGGTGTAGAAGATGGGTGGATGGATAACTGTAGTGTCAGTGTTTGCATGTGTACTGTGTCCAGGTTTTAAAATCATAATGTAAAGGCACTGGAAAGGTGAATGATATGTCGTGTTTAGCTAAACAATCCTGTTTCTGTATGTGTTTCATTTCTGTTAAAGACAAATGCCAGCGTGTCCACTTCAACATGCCTTACAGATGGGAGGTGAAGGATGACAAGGGCTGGTCGCCACTTCCAGACAATGAAAGAATTGAGAAAGACTATTGTAACCCAGCCATGATGAAGAGGTATATTTACTATAACCTGAAACATGATTAAGAAAAGCTCTTGTGAATAATGCTTCTTTGTGAATAATGACTCCTTGGACACTAATAATCCTTTGCAAGTAATGCTGATTATCAGCTAAGGCCTGGTTCCTCAAACTATAGGCCGCGGACGGGCACTGGTCCATGACAAGGTTACTGCCAGTCCACGGAGCCTTGCTTCTGCACCAGTCAAAATTCAGTCAGATCATGTCTGCTTTCATTACTTCTGCTTTCAGGGCTTCTGTCACTGCGCGCCACGTCCCACCCCCCTTGAGTTCGACTGCGATCGGCCAGTAGTACGGGTAGATTGCATAACATTAAACATTTTTTAAGATGTTGTTATCTTATCACCTATCCCCCCTTTGCCATTCGTCACTTGATTGACATTAGGGATGCACCGATCTATCGGCCAGATCTATCGGTCAGTTTAACCCCCAGCTTATATCACTGGTGAATGTATTTTTCTGTAATTGTCAGGAATACTGGACAGTTCAAGTTGACAATCGGGTAACTCCTATATTTAACCGGCAGGCCAATCAACATCAACACAACGCAGCACCCCACTCGCTGCGGTTACACATGCTCAGTTTGAAGAAGCTAGCAAAGCAAAAGCTGCTAAAACTGAAGCCAACAAAGCATGCTCGGAGCGATCTACAAGCCTTTCGTTGGCAGTACTCGAGTTGAGGGGGGATGAGGAGGGATGTCATCCCCCCTGAAATAAAAAGTCAAAATCATCCCCCTTCTAAAACGAACATCCCCCCGTTCCATCCCTTAAACGATAAAATCTACCATCCCCCCTGATTTGTTTTTACAACTGGACTATTGTTCGTTGGTATAAGCAGTGAAAAGAGCAAAGAAATTATGAGGAAATGTATGAAATTCATGGCATTGGATGACCAGCTATTTTCCATAGTTCAGGATAAAGGCTTCAGAAATATAATAAATTACCTCAACCCAAAATACAGAATACCGAGTATATGTTACTTTTTGGATGTCGAGCTGCTGGGGTTGTTTAATCTAATTTCATGTGACACACATAGTCTGCTACAAGCGGATTCCAAAGCGGTATTCAGTTTTACAACCGATTCCAATTCCGTTTATAAAGAGAAACTTGCTATTATTGCTTACTGGCATTTTGGTTATAATATGTTGCCAAGACAAAAAATGTGCATTGTTATATTTGTTTTACTTGCTGCACCTATTATTATTATTTGAAAGAATATATTAAATTTTAGTTGTATTTGGGGTTGTATTTATTTATTTACTTAGTTTTATTTGAATGTGTAAATAAATAAAATAAAGTTTTGCATCAGAGAGGTTGATGTTTTCAGTAAAAAATTGGTATCGGGAAAATCGGTATTGGCTGATCGTACTTCCAAAAAAATCGGGATCGGCCAAGAAAATTGCGATCAGTGCATCCCTAATTGACGTAATGGGTGGCCAGTCCGCCACTGCTTAAAACTTACATTACGTTGCATTAGGTTACCATAACATCTACTTAAATCCCTTCTCTTTTAACGCGTGTTAAACACGCGTTAAAAACACGCGTTAAAAACACGTGTGAGCTAGCCTTCTAATTTATATCTTCTAAAAAAGGAATGTAAAAAAATGAGTGGGGGAGCCGAACCAAGTAGGAAGCCATAAATGTTTGACCATTTAACAATGCAGACTTACACGATGAGCCAGAGGCAAAAAAAAAAACATTGCCATTAAACACATTAAATTCGGCTTTATTTCTAGTGATAGTTCCCCCCGAAACCTATTTCTGTCAGCTGCTAAACTATGCTAAGTAATAAGGCTATGAAACCATTGAAATTACGGCAAGCAAAACACGCACATCTCAGAGATAAATCAGAGGATTTCTTCAAAAGAAAACGCGATGAATTGGCCACCCAAACCAAAGTGCTGAAAAGTAATTTGACAGAAAACTAAAAACGTATATAGGCAGAAGTCTTAATAATACTAATAGTAATAACAGTAGTAGTAGTGGTATAATAATAATAATAATAATAATAATAATAATGAGAATAATAATTAATCCTGAGAATAATAATGATATCCATCTGTCTATCAAGGCACGTGGCGGGGTGGGGGGGCAGGCCTATGCAGGGCCTGACATGTATGGTCTCAAGGTCAAAGAAGTTTGAGAAATGCTGAACTAAGGGACTGAAATTCATAGAAATATATTATCTTGTTTATTCACTAAATGTTTTTTTTTTCTGGTTCCTCAGTGAAGGACACGACTCTGTGTGTTTTGACTCGATGACACGAGGACTGGCCAAAGTGAGGCGCCTGTCTACTCTTTCCTCTGTGCTACAACCCAGCTTCATTCTCACCACTGAGTGGGCCTGGTACTGGCAGAATGAGAATGGGGCCTGGATCAAGTACGCATCAATAGTAAGTTAAAGAAAGAGATGAAGGACTGAGACATCTGTTATTTGTTACACAGTACCAGTCAAAAGTCTGGACCCACCTACTGAAAATCATTTGTATAATGAGCCTAAACACACCTGGAAGTTTTGTAAGTACTGTATTATTTTATGAACAAGGAAAGGGATGGTGTTCTGTGACAGGTGGTCTGGCCCCCACTATCTCCTGACCTAAAGCCTTTGAAATGACTTGGATGATAGAGTAGTGAGGCAGCCAACTTGTGCCCAGAACTTGTGGAGACTCCTTCAGGACTGTTGGAGAAACATTCGAGGTGGCTATATCTGGAGGCTGGTTGAAGGAATGCCAAGAGTCTGCAATGCTGTCATTGAAGCAAAAGAGGGCTTGAGAAAATTTGAGATGTTAAATATATCTTTTGGTCATTGCAGTATTTGATATTTGATGTTGTGTCACGGCCTTTAAAATTAAGGTGAAAATAGAGACAAATGCATTAAAAACTGGAGTGTCCAGAATTTTGACTGATACTGTATTTCAGCGATTACAGATATATGAAGCCAACTGAGTATAACTTTAAGCAAAGAATAATTGTATAAGAATAGCCTTGTTTACTGACTAGTTGCATCTTTAACTGGAATATCTGAGGCTGGAGTGATGTCTGTCTCCACAAGTGGTCTGCAAGCGGTCCTCCAAATTGCAGGGAAAGATTTGGGGGTTGGTGGAGGGATTGGCACTCCAGCCACCGTAAAAATTTCTCACAGCTACGACCAAGCAGACAAGACACCCTATACATAACGAGGTGACCTCTGGTTTTGGGTGAGTTCAATGTGACCCCTGGCACTGACAGGGCTGGCTATGATGATTGTGTCATTCCTCATGGGTCTGGCGATCGGGGTGAAAGTAGCTCCCCATTCCTTGACTTTGGAAAAGGTCAGGGACTGCGGGTCGCTGGATCCTGGTTCCAGAGTCACATTGTTGGACTTGGTACTCCAGTACAGTGAAGAAGATCAATCACATCCTCATAGGCAGACACTGGAGGCTCCTACAGAGCTGCAGGGTCTACAGAAGTGCCCAGTTTGTGAATTCTGACAACAGACTTGTTGCTGCTATTCTGAAGATAGACTACCACCCACTAGGAGAATGAGGCTGGACCTGGCCATACTCCAAGGACAGGCTATTTCTAATGAGCGTGTGTGAGGAACTTGCAGACTTGGGTGCGACTGCCGAATCTAATGTGGTGTGGGAGACCTTCCGTGATGGGACCCTGAAGGTTGCTGTGGGTTGTGTTGGTGTTGCAAGTGTTCCCAGAAGGAGGTGTTTCAACTCGCAAGGCACCCTGAATATTATCGAGAGGAGTCGGAGTCCAAGTCCTGCATTCTTCCCAGTTGATTCTGGGGTTCATCAGGGGTGTGTTCTGGTTCCTACTCTGTTCAGTGCTTGCATGGACTGGGTGTTGGGCAGGGTACTGCCATCACTAGTCTGTCTGACTGTGGGGAGAATGTCAGACACGTCCAGAGGTTCACTGAGGTCGCTGGAAAGGGATTTGTGGCGCTCCCAATACCTTGCTGTATGGTTGCGAGACATGGACGTTGTCCAGTGACCTGAGATGAAGACTTCTTTGGTATTGTCTCTTCTTTGGGTCCCGCTGGTTTGACTTTGTGTGGAATAAGCGCTTGGTCAGGGACTCCCGAATGAGGCGCAGTACTTGCATTGTGAGGGAGCGCTTCCACAGCAGTTACGGCACTACGGCCATGTGGCCCGATCCCCTGACGGTTTTCCGGCATGCAAGATCCTCATTGGTGAGGACCCATGGGGCTGGACCAGGCCAAGGGGATACCCACGTAGCACCAGGCTGCGGCAGATAGATGGCCATTTCCAGAGGGCGGGACTGGACTGCGTATCAGCCTGGAGGTTCACCAGCTCGGAGGTGTTACTTTGCGTGATGCCAGTGTGTGCTCCCAAGCCTGGAGTGATGTGTCATTTTTATATGAAATTACGTGCATAACAATGCACATCTTTGACTATTTTGCTTATTGCAACAGTGGAGGTCATCTTTTTGATGGGAGCAGCAAGAGAACTCTCCCATATCCCTACCTACCTTTGATTTGTGAATGATTCAGTTATTTTACTAGCAATTGTTTTAATGGGGAGCACATTAACATCAATAGCAAACCTGTTATTTGTAATAACAATTCACCACATTCTTCCCATGCATCTATCATGACAGTGACCTGCAGTAACTGGATGTTAAAAAATCCTACAGCCTTCATGTAGGGATATATATTGTGTGCATGTGAGAATTTTTCAAATTATTTGCATAAGTGCTGTCATTTGCACAGTGTTGACTTTAACACTTGTATCTTTTTACCAGGAGGGAATGCACCGATTGTCAACCATCACCAGTGAGGATCTGGAGAAACAGTACCAGGAAGACAGAAGTGTGGAGGTCACATTTACTGCTGGGAGTCAAGCATATCAAGTCAGTTTGCAAGGTATAACAATGCACCCTGAAACCATAGACCCGAGACATTTACATTTATTTAGCAGATACTCTTATCCAATATGATATGAAATTGAGAAGGCAGGATCAGACCTTGCTTTGCTCCAAGGCCCAACCATGAAGTTACTCTGCCGGCCCTGGGATTTTAACCAGCAGCCTTCTGATTACTGGTATAGGGTCCTAACTCACAGACTGGTATAGGGTCCTAACTCACAGACTGCCCCAGAGATGCTGTCGCAATCGACATTCTTTCAGGAATATAACTTTTTTTCATCATTCAATTCCATTGATGTTGCCAATGAAAAGCAGAAAACTAGAAAAAGAAGTACATCCCAGTAAAGGATGTCGATGAGAAATGCAGGGCCTTGCTATCATACCCGTCAGCTGTGAAGCCCAGCTGCGCCACACGCCGACCATCTTGCCTTCTCACTCTGCAGATATGTCACAAAGAAACGAGAAGTACGGCACCGTAAGGCAAATCAGGCGTCGTCCTGTGTTTGTGTCATCGGCCGACGCGCAGAAGATCAAGACCAGGTAGGTCTGGTCACGCATCATGAGGAGATCAGGAGATCTGAGAGGAGATCAGAGGCATTTAACACCAGGGTGAAATATTCCTTGTCCAGTGATATCACAAAATACCAACACAATAGCCTCCTGCCAAAGAAAACAAACTAACTAACTAATGACACAAGCTTGTACAATACAGTGCAGGGGGTAAAAATGAAGCTTAAAAAACATGGCTTCAAATCAAAGAAGTATAAGATGCATCTTGGAGGATAAACTAGGCCTGAAGGTTCTTCTCAACTGCATACTACTTACAAATTGCTACTTTACTAGTCATGATTAAAAGCTTAAATATACAGTATGCACAATGGAAATCAGATATTCATCATATGAGGGCATAGCAATGATCTTAGAGCATAAATTTATATATCATCTCTACATTTTAACTTCAGCAAAAGACCCATCGGTGCCCATAACTTTAAAGCACTGCCGAAACACTGGGACAAGGGTTTCATTCCTGAAACTGGACACAAGGTATACATATATACATTTCTTTATTTATAATGTTATTCTGGGGAAGAAATATTGTGAAATTTCTAGGAAGATCTAGGAACATATTCAAGTTAATTCATGTAGGAATTTATAGTATATTAATTTTCTGTGCCTGTGCAAGTTATGTCAGAACAATGCACATATTGTTTCATGGGTGAAGCTGCTGTACCCTTGAATGTGACCCTTGTGTTAAGTATTAATAAATCACCAGCAGAGTTCAGTGCTGAGTAGAAATATAAACAATGTAGACCTATGTACTGTATAAACAATGTGGCTCATTGTGTAAAATATGCAATTGAACAATGTCCTCTAATTCCCATATGCACATTTAATCATTCAATCATTTTCCCTTGCAGAAAGTTGTGTTGCAGAGTTCAACTGAAGAATATCAGAAAATTCTGGATCTTTTTCTGCAAACGATGAAGGGTTTTAAAATTCACAGCATGCAAAGAATCCAGAATAGATCTCTTTGGGAAGTGTTTCAGTGGTATGTTTGGAAAAACATTTGTCTGCTATGATATAGTCTGAAAATTGTACATTCTGTAACAAAGCCCTAAAAATGGTTTTGAGGGGTTCAGATAGAAATAGGGAAAAGAGTTATTTCGAAGTGTTTTGCTTTTAAAACTCAGTGACATTACGTTACGAATGTGACGTTACGAATGTGACGTTACGAATGTGACGTTACGAATGTGACATTATGAATGTGACGTTACAAATATATTTTGTTTCAGGAAGAGAGACCTGATGAAAAAAACCAATACCGGAAAATACTCGGTAGAGAAACTCCTTTTCCACGGAACCGACTCCAAACATGTGGATGCCATCTGTGAGCAGAACTTTGACTGGAGAATCTGTGGAACGCATGGGACGGCCTATGGCAAAGGTGCGTGGATGATTATGCCCATTCTCATGCATAGGCATAGATTTAGGAGGGGACTGTGCATTATGTACGTACAGTACGCAAGAACACCGACTGGTAATGCTGTGACAGTAAAACATGTATTTTTTAATCCCGTACCGAGGAATCGCATGAACACCAGTACAGATGCTCCTGTACAGATGGGTTGACAATGGTCAGGTTGTGATGTACATTCACTAGTCATCACACACCCGGCATCCCAGGCTTACGACATGCTGTACGATCATTTCTACTCAGGCTGGGAGATGACAGCATCGACGCAGCCTCAGATTCAGTTTCTTTAGCGACTGTATGACATCACGCCAATATAAAATCTAGAGAGCAATAAGGGTGAAAAATATCAACCTGCAAGTTTCAACATTTTGCAGGGGTTAAAAACCCATTCATGATATATTAAATTAATATTAAACATTAAACTCACAAGCATCTTTTTTTCCTTCTGGGATGATTCTTTCCTTCTCAGTTTCATAGTTTCCTTCATACACAGAGTGGATTACTTTCAGCTGCTCTCTGTGCTCAAGTGAAAGAGGGTATTTCTGATAGTTTGGGGGGGGGGGCTCATGGCCATTTCTGTTGGTACCAGTAAATGCTACTGGCTGATGGCTTTTGGTTTTATGATTGACTGCACACTAAGATAAGCTTCTCCAGAAGATAAAGATCACGGATGGAAGGAAGCGTCAACAGTTAGCTGGGTGAAAAGCAAATCATGAATTATCTATTTTATAATAATAACCAAGCATTAACTCTTCTTTTATGTGCATGTATTCAATGATTCCCACTAGGTTCCCCCCATATTCATAAAAATAGCATCTGTTTTTATGTTGATGGGGGAACCAGTCTATAGGATGACCCTGTTACTATGAAAAAAAATATCCTTCAAAAACTATTTATTACAACACTATTTAAAAATATTTAATTTTATCTGAAGTATTTATTTAGTTATTATTGGTTCATTAGGATGTCCAGAGGACAGCTATAGGACATCCTTTCACAGCATACGAGGGACAGCCAGAGGACTTCATCCAAACAGCAGCATCACGTCCCCTTTTTTTGGGACATTCATAGGATGAATGTGTTACTATGAAAATTAAAGAAATCTTTCAATAACAATTTATTATGACAGCTAGCAGGAACAGCATTTAAATATCGCCTTGTATAATGTTTACAATGCAGATCATTAACATTAGGTCTGGCAATACGAGTAACTTAATGCTGCTAAACCTAGTCCACACATGCAAAATGAAATTTTATAGGTGTGATGTCTAAGTCTGAATCTGATCCAGCTCTTACCCTCTCATTATCTTAGTGATTATTTTGCAGATAAACCGAGCTACTCAGACCCCTAAAAAAGAAAAATGAATGGAACGGAGCCATAAGAGCTCCAAGGAGCTGTTATTCCCATCACTAAAGTGATATGGTTCACTAAAAAGAGCCTACATTACCATGACTATCATCCATGATCTTTGTCTTCTGGAGAAGCTTTTTGTAGTGCGCCGTCAATCACAAAACAAGGAGCCACCAGTCAATAGTATTCACTGACAGAAATGATCATGAGCCCTGCCCCCAAACTGTCAAAACCACTCCCATGTCAAAACGCAAGCCCAAAATTTTAACAGCAGCCAAATGTAACCCACTTGGCACATGAGGATAACTATTAAATTAAAAAATTAAAAAAAAATTGATAAGGAAGAAAATACAGTTAGAGGGCAATATTATGATGCATGTGCACGCAATTCTTTTTTCTGTGCTTGCGAGTTTCACATTTGCACTCACAAATGGGATGTTTATGGACAGTGCTTTTGTATATAAAGGTGTTTACATACAATCTTTGGTCTGATCTCCCTTCTGACTTTCTTGTAATTGTACTTGTGGCTGTTGTGTCTGCACATGCAGTAAGTACGAACAGCCGTAACCAGTAGCTGTGTTTATAGTACACAAGTGGAACTAGAAGGTGGAGTAATATAAGATAATCAAAAAATTATATGTCCTCATTATGTGTTTACAGGAGCATTCTATACTGTGAGTTAGATCGCTGTACTAAAATGTAGACTGTTAGAAATTAAACACTGTTCAATTAAAATGACAAAATAAATTTTTCTTTCCAGTTATTGTAAAAATATTTAAAGAGATGGTCAAGATTTTCCATATGGATTTTTTTTCTTTGTTTCAGGTAGTTACTTTGCCAGGGATGCCAAATACTCACACAGCTACACCAGCTCTTCAGGGATGAAGACCATGTTTGTTTGTCAAGTGCTGGTGGGAAACTATACTACAGGAAACCCAAGCTATGCCCGCCCGCCCTCAAAGGATGGGGGAGACACCAATTTCTACGACAGTTGTGTGGATGATGTCAAGAATCCCTCAATATTTGTGGTATTTGAAAAGCACCAGGTGTATCCTGAATACCTTATCCAATATGATGAAGATCTGTGGTCTTCATCTACAGTAACTGTGCAGACAACCCCCTCTAGACAAATTCCAGTGCCAGCCCATACAGCCTATAATATGTTCGCCCGTCCAGTCCAAGCTCCTTCATCTAGTGCCACTTTCTCTGCATTGTCCAACCAAATGCAAGCTCCTCCTTCATCCAGTGCCATTTCCTCTGCATTGTCCAACCAACTGCAAGCTCCTTCACTAAGCACCACTTCACCTGCGTTGTCCTATAATATGTTCGCCCGTCCCGTCCAAGCTCCTTCATCCAATGCCACTTCCTCTGCATTGTCCAGACAAATACAGGTTCCTCCTTCATCCAGTGCCACTTCCTCTGCATTGTCCAGACAAATACAGGCTCCTCCTTCATCCAGTGCCACTTCCTCTGCATTGTCCAACCAACTACAAGCCTCTGCCTCATCTGGTGCCACTTTGTCTGCAGTCTCCACTGGGTTGCAAGTTTCTGCATCACCCAGTACTATGTCCTCTGGGTTCTACAACCAACAGCAAGCTCCAGCATCAAAGGCAGTAAATATTATACCTACACACCTTTACTTGACACTTGCCACAGACTCCTCCAGCACAAACCCTAGCTCATCAAAGTCATTGTCATCCCCTACACACAACACCACTACGCAGTACACTGCAAGCACTGCAACATATTCATTCACCCAAGCTGGCTCATCAGGCACCTTCAATCGCCCAACAGCTCAGGCTAGCTCAACAGGCACCTTTATTTGCCCAACAGCTCAGACTAGCTCAACGAGCACCTTGATTCACCCAACAGCTCAGGCTAGCCCAACAGGTACTTTGAATCGCCCAGTTGCTCAGGCGAGGCCAGTGAGCACCTTGATTCACCCAATTGCTCAGGCTAGCCCAGTACACACCTTGATTCGCCCAACGGCTCAGGCTGGCTCAACGGGTACATTGATTTGCCCAACTGCCCAGGCTAGCACAGCAGACACATTGATTCTCACAACAGCTCAGGCTAGCTCAGTGGGCACCTTGATTCACCCAAATGCTCATGCTAGCTCAACGGGCACCTTGATTCACACAAGAGCTCAGGCTAGCCCAAAAGGCACCTTGCTTCGCCCAGCTGCTCAGACCAGTTCAAAAAGCATGGTAATTTGCCCAATCGCTCAGGCTAGCTCAGCTGGCACTTTGATTCACTCAGCTGCACAGGCTAGCTCAACAAGTACCTTGATTCGCCCAGCTGCTCAGACTAGCTCAAAAAGCATGTTAATTTGCCCAATCACACAGGCTAGCTCAGCAGGTATGTTGATTCACCCAAGCACGCAAGCGGGTTCAACAGTCAGTTTGATTCACTCATCCATTCAGGCTAGCCCAAAAGGCACCTTGATTCACCCAACCACTCAGGCTAGCTCAAGTGGCACCTTAATTCGTCCAACTACTCATGCTAGCTCAACAGACATATTGGTTCATCCAACCACTCAGGCAGGTTCAACAGTCAGTTTAATTCGCTCAACCATTCAGGCTAGACCATTAGGCACCTTGATTCACCCAACTGCTCAGGCTAGACCATTAGGCACCTTGATTCACCCAACTGCTCAGGCTAACCCAATAGGCACCATGATTCGCCCAACTGCTCAGGCTAACCCCATAGGCAGTATGATTCGCCCAACTGCTCAGGCTAACCTGATAAGTACTGTGATTCGCCCAACTGCTCAGGCTAACCTGATAGGTACTGTGATTCGCCCAACTGCTCAGGCTAACCCGATAGGCACT
>JAODKN010000063.1:26572308-26587883 GCA_026774425.1 Petrocephalus zakoni
TGTTGTCAAAGCAGCAATACAGTACTGTGCAAAAGGCTGAGGCAAGGAAATGTTTAAAACTATTTATCTGAGTAATAGGGGAATATTTGCAGAGAATAAATAAAACATTATAACACACAACAAGAATTTCTTCTGTTCTGTAAAATGTTATTGGTACCTTGCTGGATGACTAGAGGAACACCATCTCAGCTCCCAAACCTCTCCCCAGGGGCACCTCAGCCATTCCAGCTATTCTCTCAATTTCACAACCAGCTCATTTAATTAAGGAACATAATTATATAAATTACTCAATGAGATACTGATTAGTCAATCAAGGTTGGATAGCGGTCGAGTCAAAAAATGCATTGGGCAGTTCCTGCAAATCCCGCTGTGATTCTGGGAGAGGTTTTGAAATGGCTAAGCTGCTACACTTTGACATGTATATCATAGGAGCAGCGGTGGCATAACGATTAGGGACATAGAATCAAAGGGTTGCTATCCCCGACCTGCAAGTCCCCTGAGCTCTGCTCCCTGGATGCTGAAATAGCTACCCACTTCTGTGCCACAGTGTCATACGGCTTAAACGCAGAGGGCTGGTTTCCTCGTTGTACACTGTCAGCAATAACGATTAGTCACGTTTCGCTTTTGCCAACATGAAGATCAGTAAAGAGTATTTTCTAATGTTACTGCCTAGGACTATTACACATTACTGTGTGTTTTGTTCTGCTTTCCCCCTGCAGTACAAAGCATTCGGGTTAGTTGGAGTTATCAAACAGGTAACCCACAGGTATGTCTGTGTGAGTGACTGGTGTGAGAGTGTGCCCTGCGATGGGCTGTTCCCTATGGCAATAGGCTGCAGACCCCCCGCAACCCCCCCGCAGGACAAGCGGTTACTGAAAGTGGACTGAAGGATGGAGAGACAATTAACTTTTTAATATTAGCAGAACTAATATTTCCATGTGGTATTTAATATATATATAGCTCCTATCCATCTCTCTCTCCTACTGTAATTGGCATCTTGAGCTATAGTATTGCATTGGATGTGTGTGGGCCCTTCAATTTGGCATCCCATGCAGGGTGTACCTTTGCCTTGTGCTGACCCTGTGTTTTGGATTTTTAGATGTTAATAATTAGAAATAATAATAATGATAATAATAGTAATAATAACTGTAGAATTTGGTTAATTAAATCTGAACCTTGCACAATTATAAAATGGAAATATAATAATGTCACGGTAACAGGGTAGATGTGCAGTATTTGCACAGGAACAGTGTGATTGTCTCCACAGAAAAGGTGGTGAGAGTGATGGCCACCAGGAGGCGCCCTTTCATAACGCAGCAGTCGCTCGGCCGCGTCTGCTTCCCCCATCCATCTAATATCTGACAGTGTTCTCGGGGGAAATAGGCTGTTTGAAAATGGTGTCAGACATGAGTGACTCTGAGGGTCTGACTCGTCTGTAGCTCTAAATGAAAACAACCAATGCTAAATAAATGATGTAATAATGTCTGTGTGGTTCAGATTATACGGAATGAATGAAATGAGTGTGCATTTATAAAAGCTAGTTATAATTCGCCACATTCACATGCGCACTATGCTAGATTATCCATCTGTCTATCCATCCATCCTTTTCCCTTTGTTTGTCAAGTATGTTGGTCATGTTGGCCCGGAAGTCCTGGGCCATGAGGCAGGACGCACCCTACATGAGATGCCCAGGCTGTCTTAGGCCACACTTTCACAGACACACTATGCTAATGGTCTCATGAAAGGCAAAAGGCCTATTCGGTCATGAAGAATGGAAGAGTACATACAAGTGAAAGACATCATTGTAGGCTCACAGAAAATATCACTTGCAGAAGAGAGCAGTGAAATGGGACATCATTCCCAGCTACATTAACTCCTTTAGGAAGGTGTGACCCAAGCTAAGCAGAGCTGGCGTCACCACAGCGCTCTGCCGCTTTGAATGCGGTTCAGGCTGTTGTGGTTTGCGCGCTCGTTGAGTGCAAAGCTCAGTGCTGCCTTTCCTCTCAGGCTCCACGACCGTGCTGACATTTTTGCGAGCAAGGAAACGTGTTCATGGCGACTCTGTACCATGTGTGAAATTTCTGAATTTTCCATGTTTCTTTTTCACATTCTGTTTTATGTCGTTGTGAATGTTAACCCCTCTGTAAAGCACTGTAAGAAAAAGCAGTACACACGACTGTTCGGTTTTCTTGTGACCTACCAAGCGGCATCATGGGAAGTGTGGTTACTAACATAAAGGTTCTGTTAAAAAAAGAACAACCTTCGCAGAAACTATACTGATACTTTTATATTAATGCGTATAGAAAGATGTTCAGTGAAACTGGACTGAAGGATATTAGTTTTGGGGCATGTTTGCCTTTAAGAGTGCAACTTAAGGGTAGTTCAGGGATTGACAGTTTGAATCCTTGTGGAAGATGTTTATCCCAGGTCATGAAGAGGCAAGAGCAAAGCAGGGATGGCTGTTTTGTGCTTTGAAGCCCCCCAGGGCATTCCAGAAGCAGCTCTGAGTGTATCTGAGGAAACCTTGCCTTTTCGCTCAGCTGAGGTTTAATGTCGCTCTATTCTACGGGAGACACAATGGAGGCCCACAGCTCGCTTTCTGAGGGGACGTTTCTCCCTGGTGCTGCGACGCTGGGGCCGTGAGCAGGTCTGATTCTCTCTATGTGAGGTCTACACTTGCTATGTCATCATTGGAACCCCCCCCCCAAACCCCAGCATTATGTTGTGTTCCTACTGTCCACACAGGTAAAAGTAAAAGGACTGTAACCTAAGGTTCCCCCTCGTCTTTTTTCATCTGAAATTGCTACATGGCTGTTCTCATGTCTATTTCACCATACTTGTAACTGTGGGCCAAACAATTTTCGTATTCATTATTGTAAAATCCTAGTGAAGTTCTGAAAGCGATTGTGCTCTTGTCATTTGAAGATAGCAACATACTCTGGATTTATTGTGAATTATACCAATTCCTTTAACCTCTTTTCTGTCAGTCAAGAACTGAAAGTGTTCTTGTGGTACCTTAATTGACCTTTCAAGGTCAAATTGAGAGGAAAAGGCATTTTGAGAGCCGCCACCTTGGTCAACAGCTGGAAGCTTTAACAGACAAGGTGCTGTAGCTGACCTGAGCAAGCCTGGATCAGTGAGCTGAGATGTTGCAACATCTGGAATGCAGTCCTCTTTTGAAGACGTTCGAAAGACATTTAGGTTACGGCTATTTTCATTTATACAAAAGACCTTTCATTTAGGTAGCAGGCATTTTACTGGTGTTTACCATGGTCTGTAATGCTCAAACAATAGGAGTAGCTTGGGAAGGTGATGTCACCCAGACGACAGGCTTACCCATCGCTCTCTCTTTCTGTGGTTATTTATAAACACAAGCTGGATGTGGTCCACCTTCTCCTCATGGTATGAGCGCGTCATCAGTTCCTCGCGTGAAACCTAATACATCGCCAGTGCATGTTACGTTAAATAATCAGTACTGGGCGAAGAGAATATGCTTGGTTTGACAGTTGCCTGACTCCATTTTCTTTATTCTCTGTCTCCTTTGCAGGGCAAAGTATTTCCGTGGAAAAATGCTGAATGGGACGTGTGAGATCCGAGTGGAACAGGTGGGTATGACTTACAAAAACCGGGGAAAGAAAAGGCTGCAGCATCATTTAACTGTGCACAACAGGGCCTCTCATTGATACAGATGGATTTTTAAGGTTCACACGGGCTCATTGTTCGGGATGCCATGGAAACAGCCCACCAAGGATGGCACCACATGACCTTCTCACTAGTCCAGGGCATCACTGGCCTGTTACGACATAGGCCTTTAGTTTTCTGCTGCGAAGACGTTTAGAGGAATTAATGCAACATTATGAGAGCAGGTCCTTTAATGATGATATTGATTCCTCTTTATAACAAGGCAAATACTGTATTGCATGTTTGTTTATGCATGTTTATTAAGATTACTGAACTCTGGCCCATAGCTCCTTTTTAAAATTTCAACAACCTTTGACTTTTTTCTGGTTAGTTATTGTCTGCTACACTGATGTCATAATTAATGGACGGTTGCTCTCTCAGTGCATTGCATTCGGGTTCAAACACAGGTATGGGCAGCGATTCCTCTGTCACACTCTGCAGCCATCAGTCTGATGATCATACGAAAGAGGGAACCTTTCTCTCTCAACGTACTGTTTGTGATCCAAGATGGAGACACACAGGTTTTCAGGATGGATCCTACAAGCTGTGAAGAGTGAGAAATATCACACAATTTAGCAGGTTGGCATTAAGCATGTAATCCTATTAAATCATGTAATCCCACTAAATCTGCTTTGTATACATCATTCAGTAATATCTATGACCAGCGAGGATTGTGTTTATAGATAAAGTGTCAGTTTCAGGTAGGATTTAGTCATAACTTAACCTGAGCTTTTCCATTGGCCCGATTTGAAAGAACATTAATGGCGTGTTTGATTTAAAAAAATATCCAATTTAAGGTTTTTATAATGTGATGTATTTGGTTATGTTTGTACCCTCAATGTCAGCACTGAGGAAGAAAATTTGGCAGCGTTATGGTTTGGGAGAAAAGTCTGAGCAAATGAGTTAGGAGAATGAAAAAAGTGTCCAGGCAGAGCTGCTAGGAGAGCTTTCCTGTTCATTTAGCAAGGCCTTTTTATTTTTATCGCAGTAATGACCAGCTAATTGCCCCCAGAGCCTTTCAGGCCGGCAAACTTTCCTCTGCTGGGCGTTCCCATAGAGTACCGGAGACTTTTCCTTCCAAATATCGCACCAGTAACATGATTGGTTTGCACCCCGCCCCAGAGCGGGGGTGGCCCACTGACCTCCCGGGCCCATTCTGGTGCAGTTCTGCTCTGCACTCTGGATTTTTCCAGCTTGGTTGTAGCTAAACTCTGGCCTACACGCCCGCCTTCACCCATGGCTCACACTGCCTTATAAGGTACCAGATGGTGGCTGCAGCCTTGTCACGTCAAATCGAGCAGGCCCCCACCCTACCCAGAGGGCCCCTGTCTGTAGGCGAGGGCTCCAAATGCAGCGAGAGGCCCAGTGGGAGGCCGGTCTGTGCTGGGATTGCCGATCCCTCCCTCCCATAAGAGCAAGATTCAGTGGATATCTTTTAAACACTACTCTGGAGCAGCTCTTTCTCTGAGAGCAGGAGAAAAATTAGTACGAGCAACCTAATAAAATGTTTGCTGAATTGTACACTTTGTGTTTTTTTCTGCTTTCCAAATGGCTGGCCTTCAGCATGACATTCCTGTCAGGTTCTCGTGGCGTGCGGATTCGTGTAAGTGCATTCAGTTCCCAACCGCTTATGTGCTTTTGCTACATTAGGAGGCCAAAAAAACACAAACATACCATATCCTCGCAGATATCTGCTGTGTGGTTCATGTGATTCATTAGATAGCCGCTGTCGGCCTGATTGATTTTGGTTAGCAATGACGTGTACGACTGTTTTAAACTGTGAAACACTTTTTTGGCTTATAAATACATCCTAAGTAAAAATCTTTGAAATGGTTATAAGAACATATTGCAGTTACATAGGACTTCAGCTGTCCAGGCTGAACTGTGAAGAGTTTTAGCACCTCTGGCCTGCAGAAAAGTCCAGTTAAGGTCAGCAGTAAGGAGAGCGCCTAATCCCAAGCCTGTGACCACAGCAATGTGACAGAGGCTCCTGTAGGGACTTTGGCTCATGGGTCTCCCAGAATCACAGCTCCACCTGTTACTGATCCCCACAAGAAGAAGATCAGCGCGTCTTGTGTACTCCTGTGTTTTTTATGGCCTGCGCCATCTGCAGTGGCTGTGTTTATGGCCTTTGATGGTTTCCATGTTTCTTCAAGGTTGCGGTTGCCTGCAGTGGAGTTGGGGGGAGGGGGGGTGCAGGGGCAGAGAAGGATGGTATTTGGGCACGTTGCTAATCCACCCCCCCCCTTCCATTCTGGGTCATTAATCACAAGTTTGCTTGGCACGCAAGGCAAAAAGCTTCCACCGGAAACTGATTTGGGGTCATGGCAGAACATCCTGGGAGTTTGAAATAGGTTTTTTTCTTCTGTGCTGGTTCCCAAACATTTTGTCCTGATAAAGCAACAGTGAGGAAAAAGGCTGGCAGAGTGAGATACAAACATGCAGCCGGGCTGCTGACCCGGAGCGCGAGTCTGAATGTCCTCTCTCATCTTTTTACGTGGACTGGAAAGACTCTGTTTTGTACTGTTGTCTTTTATTTTTACATGACCAGTTCAAATCAATGAGTTAAACTGATATGCCATCATTTTTGAAAATGTATTTTAACAGTACAGTTACAGAATTAGCAGATTCAGATTTATCAGGTCGTACAGCCGTCTTCCAGTTGGTTATCCCAGTCAGTGTTGCTGGAGCCCCGGAGTGTATCCCAAGCATCATAGGGCGCAAGGCAGGGATACAACACATAATTACTATTCATATATTTTTTATCCCTTTTAGAGACTAGCTAATTTAATGCACCATTTTAAGCGCCGGTTGATGAGATTCTGACTTCTCAGTGAGTTTGTGTTGTTTGTTGTTAGGGTTATGGCTGCGATTCCAGCATGACCTGAAGTCTCGTCGCTCTTGGCACGGGTTCGCAGACTGTTCATTAAGTTATCAGACCCGAGCAGTAGATGGAGCGCGTCAACAGAATTTTAGGGGACAGTCCCGAGCAGACTTTCCGAGCGAGAAGGAACAATTCCTCCTCCCCCCCATAAACAAAGTAAAAAATGGCGACACGGCTCTTTTCGCGGGCCTTCTGCGCACTGCTGTTTAAGCTACTTCCTTTGTGCGGCTTCTCGGGAGAAAGCGTCTGCTTGTTTTGGCAGCAGGCGAGCGATAGTCAGTCATCTATCTGGGGGATGGGATGAAGGGGAATGCTACAAATTAGGATAAGATTAAAGGGCTCCGGGGTCAGCGCAGACTCACCTCCGCTGCTTCTCTGCACGCCCATATTGCACCGGTGTTTGTACTTCTAAAAACAAGCCGGCCTCCATTACGACGTGCGGAGGCGTGTCACTGAGCGAGACGCACGCCCGCCTGCCCCTTATTTGTATGGAGTCCAGAAGTGTTACACTCACCTTCTCATTTGGCCGACCCCCACTGCCCTGTTTGCGCGTCTGAAATAACGCTGCGGTTTTTATGAGCTTAATTTAGACGTGGAGCCTGACAGGTCCCGTAACCGGGCCGCCTGTAGGCCGGGGAGGGCAGTCTTCACTAATCTGCTTCATGTAGGCTCATTATAGTTTAATGGGTGGAAGAGGCTGTGGGTCCAGTTTAGAGGTTTTAGTGCCCGTCCAGCTGTATGTGCCTGCGTGTGTGACCTCATCAGCAGGGAAGCCTTGCCGGGGACCTCAGATGCTCCTGGTGCTGGACCCAGTCTAAACCTCCACCATGTCCCATCAGTCTCTAAAAATAGTCCTAAGATCCAGATGGGCATTATGTTGAGGAAAGAGGGCTCACTTAGCTGGCCAGGCACCATATTTGGATGTAGCCCTTGTGTTTGGCAGTGTAGGGCCTCCGACCGAGCCTCCAGGGTGTGCCGTCTTCCGCCAGGTCGCCTTCCAGAAGGACAAAGTCCTTTACTTTGTGATGTTGCTTACTGTAGAGAACACAATGAAATAGCATATGGGGATCACCCCTCTGCATTTGAAGCTTTATGGTTTTATTTAGTGCCCCCGTCCACTACTGCCCCTGCAGGCCAAAACTGCTAATTGCAGTTTGTGTCCCGTGCTGCCCTGACCATGATTTTGGATGATGCATGGATGGATGCAGTAGCAAAGGAGGCTGGGGGGGGCTAACTTACAGATTTACAGAAAACCCCTTCAGGTTGACAAATTTTACTGAGGGGACCCCCCCCCCCCTGCGGTGGGACGCCTCCTCCATCCCCGTATGGATGGATAGATGTGTATGAGTGAATAGTGCTGCACGTCCCAGCACTGAAAGACAGAGTGTAATAGTAGTTAGAAAACAATTCCGCAGCGCTGCTTTTAACAAATACGCTCACAATCGTGATAAATATCGTCCCATCAGTCGTGTTTCTTTTGTCCCTTTGAAGGACAGGGCAGCTCACGCTCACTCGTTAAACTACGTCATTCAATACAGCAGAAATTTATCGGGCCACAAATGCAGTATGTTTAAACTAGGTTTTGGGAGCGGTCCTGTTCTCACACTTAAGTGTAAGTGGCCAAAAATAAACTTAGAGTTGAAGGAGAAAAAAAAAGTATCTTTTCGGATAACAGATGTATTTTTACAGCAGTTCTGCAGAATTTAGAAATCCGTGGTTTTTGGGCCTCAGTAAGACCCGGCGGCCATTTTTCAAAACACAGAACCGACGCGGGGCATTTGCATGCTCCCTGCTTTCTTTCCCAAAGCGGGAACCGATCCAAGTGACCGAATCGAAATGGTAACCATGGCAGTGGGCATCAGGCTGCCGAGCCCCGGCTGCTCATCCATTGGCCATCGGCGGCCTGCAGGCCGAGGAGGAGTGGGCCAGCGTCCTCGACAAGAGCAGGCCAGCGGCTGCCTGGAGCACCGGCCTGGCAGAGGAGGAGGAAGGAGCGACTCTGCTCCTCAGGGGTGGCGTGTCCTGCAGCGGACGCAGAAGTTTCTCTCGGAACCCCATATCCCCAGAGGGCATACAGAGCCTGTCAGTGGCCTACAGATGGCGGGGGGGGGGCTTCTCTGAGCTTCTCTGAGCTTTCCTGCAGAACAAATTAAGGGGCTTGGCTGCCCCCTTTGCTCTCATCTGTGAGTTTTTTTAGCCCTTAGAATAACTTCAAAGCAGCGTGTGCGTATACACATTACATCCGAGGGCTCTATACCGCTGACAAGGAGTGTATTTTATTTTAAAAATAAATATTTCATGTCCGCACGTGGCATCACTTCCCAGAAAGTGCAGCCGTGTCAGACTTTACTCCTCTACAGCGACACTTTCATTAAAGGCATTTGTCTCCGTCCCGCTCCAGGAGACCGTTTGTGGGGGCAGAGTGGGTGCATCTCCCCAATTCATATAACTCGGGGAAATCGTGATAAGTTAGAAGCCCGTGATTGTGGAACCGCAAGTCGACAGGAAAGAGTTTCCTCGCATGTTTTGATTTAATCTACACATTCTAAACACCTCCTTTCTTTTCATCAGGCGTTCTTTTTAAGAAACTTCCCTATACCCTGTCAAGCCTAACGTAATGAATGAATGAATGAATGAATTTATGCTATATATGCATGGATGAATGCTAATGAATAATATGATTCTCCCAAAGTCAAAGTTGCCAGTATATAATTTATTTATCTTATGCTTATTTTACTCTTCCTTTACCTTCTATTGAACCACAACGACCTTACCAGCAGTACAGGAGTGAAGAGATTTGCTGCTGACCCAGTGTCTGTACACACAAAATGAAGTATCTACGTTAAAAGAAAAAAAAAACATAAATACAATGGCTCTTTGTCATGGATACTCACCTGCCCCACTGGGGCTAATGAATTTGAAAGAGGATGAAGGAATTCCGGGAGCCGGGGGTCTCCCAGCTGCTGCTACCTGAACCCGAACGGGCAGCTTGAGGTGTGGACAGGGTATGGGCACGGTATATCTTAGGGGGTTTTTCCATCGCAGCAAGTACCGCACTTTTGGTACTTTCGGTGCCTCAATAAAGTATTTTTATTGTGTTGGTTTTCCACTGCCGTAAAAACTGGTACCGAATGAAAGGACAACGGGAGGCGGGGCATTTCGGACTGGATTCAAACAATGGCTGTAGTATGCAGCTGGGATGTTGGATATTAAATCTAACATCACATGTTATGCACATGCAGTTCTTACATCGCTAGTGAGTTACATTAAGATCAGACTTTTTCTTACTTTCGGTTTTATACGGACATTACGGATGGCACAGGGGGTTAATGTTTTGCTAAAACTTTTTAAATTTATGTTAATTTTTTTATTTTATGTTAACTAACTTATAAGTACTCCTATATTTATTACAACAGAATCACATCGCTATATAAGTTACGCCCCAAAGTACCGAAGTACCAAAGAAGTACCCCAACTGGTTTGGCACTTTTTCAGTACTTGAATTTTTGGTACTGGTACTCGACCGGAAGTACCGAAAGTACTGTACCAAAAGTACCAAACTTGTACTTGTGGTGGAAAAGTGCCCTTAGAGTAGGATCTAAAGGTCAGCAGGATCACACTAATTCCGTGTCTTGCAGGCAGAGTTCTCCGAGATCAACCTGGTGTCCAACGTGAGCCGAGGATGTGTGGTGGACATGAAGGCCTCTAGGAGGGGCAGCCGAGTCGCCAGGTAAGGCGCTGTGCCGCCAGAACATTCAGCCAATATATAGTATGTAGTATGTACTGTATATGCATATATAGTATGTAGTATGTATATGTATATATAGTATGTAGTATGTATATAGCATGTATACTGTGCACAATGAATCATTTATTTAAAAAACGGCTTTAAGCCAAAGTAACGTTCAAGTGAGAGAACAGGGTCAGGCAGAGTCCCTGGACTGATTGGGGTTAAGACCCCATCAGTCACATCACACTGCCAGCCGTGGCATCAGAACCCATGACCACCTGACCGTGGGTCGTGACGTAGCCTTTTAGTCAGCCGCTATAAAGCGGGCGCTTAGACTGCCCATAATATCTGCATTTCAGCATATAACTTTGTTTGAATGGTTCATAACACAGTTCTCATCATAGCTGACCTTGAGCATGCCTGCAAGGACTTGTTCCCGGCTCCCTAAATTGAATCTGCTAATTAGTGACACGCTGTTAGGCTGAAATTCTCACAAGGTTTATTCTGAGGTTGTGAGCCTGCAGTCTCGCTGCTGGTCCTAGCGGAGTGACTTGCCATTTTTGTCACCAGGCCGATCTGACGGATTCAGTCTGTCTTTGTTACCCTGTGACGCTAATAGGTAGGCGAAACGTTCATCTGCTATTCACAGTGAAGCCAGAACATCGCACAGCATGTGATTATAGTCAAGCAGCAAGGAATAGCCTATTTTCAGATATAGTTTGTACTCCTTTTTTGTATTTTGTTCCCTTCGTGCTGTTGCGTTTGTCTGCATACGCCTCCATATAGCCAATTTACATACAAATGGTGACACCCTAGCATTTTCAACAGGTTATTACAGAAATGATTTGTGGCAGTTTAGATTACCTCACTCCCTCAGTTGGGCTTGAACCGGAACCGTCTGATCCGAAGTATAACTGGGTATTTGCTTAAACAAACATCCCTGGCTCTAAAAAAAAAAAACTCTGAGTATAGCAGTGTGTACTGTGCTGTGTTCCACAAAGCTTGGCTTCTCACACTGTAAGCTGCATTTAGAGTACAAAATTTTACTGTTTCTGGTTTGTCCCCGCTGTACGGCGGGGGTCTGATGGATGACACAGGTCACGTTTGGTCCCTTACGTAAGAGTGAATTCGTTGCTAAGCTCCTGTCCAGTCTGGCAAGCTCAGGAACGATGTGAGGTGGCACCTGTCCCAGAATGTGGGGGTTAGGGTTGTGTGGTGGGCGGGGGTGTTTGTAGGTGACACATGTAGTTGGAGTTAACAGGGGACCCCTCCCCCAACAAGGCAGGCTACTCTGGGCGTGACTCTGGCATGGGCCAGCGCTCTGGGTCTCACAGTCCACAGGCCTCTGAGTTTCTAATCAAACATGTCCGCCCCTCGTCTGACTCTCAGCCCTCACCCCCTTCGACGTCCTGAGAAAAGCCTGGTGTTTTTGCGAGGTATTAGGCAGGCTTCGGGCGTCTCCGCCTGGCAGGAGGCCTTCTGCGGCATTTGCTGTCGGACTCAAGTGAGAGCGAGTCGTGCAGACCAGTTTCTGCGGCTTGACAGATGGCGTACCGCTGGTGAGTTTGAGGGCACTGCCCCGGGCTGAGAGCGGGCCTCGTGGAGACACTCCTCTGCTCATCATGCCCCGTCCCCGTCCCCATCCCCGTCCCCGTCCCAGGTCCTGCCAGCACCAGCCGTCCTTTCTTTATGCCGATATCGGTCACCTTTTTTTTTTCATTTCTCCTTCGTCTTTGTTCATCACACAGACCAACAGTTTTTGCCAGTTTAACTATCACCATTTATGGGATTGAATTAAAGCTGTCCTAATAATTCTATTAATTGTCAGTGTTGACACACTACAGCACATCTGCGCAACAACGAAATGTGTCATCTGCATTTACCCCATGTGACATCGTGACACAGCAGTGGGCAGCTACTTGAGCTCCCAGGGTGCTTGGGGACGGTACCTTGCTCAGGGTACCTCAATGGTACTTGCGGTTCGGGGACTCCAACCGTTGATCTTTCTATTACAAGGTTGCGTCCCTAACCATTATACCACCTGCCTGCCCCAATTGCCGATTATAATAATGCCCCGATAATACAGATTGCTCGATTATTAAAAAGCATAAACTAAAATTTTTCATCTCGATTACTTCGCAGTATGTAGGGAAGACGTTGGATACAGGATGGGTCCAAATAAAGAGCGACAGCATCATTTGTGTGGAAGCACTTCACATTAAAGCAAATGAAAATGCAGTCACATTGCGATATGTAGAAGTATGTAGAAAATGAACTATATAGCCAAATAGAAGTTATTGTATTATCAACAGAGTCTGTTAAATAAGTTAGTATTTTCTTCAGCCGTGCCAGTAGACAGAAAGTAGTGCTGAGGAATCACCTGCTTCCGCTCAATATCGTCTTGATGGAATACAAAGTATTCCCATACAGCGGGATGCGACAGTCTTTTTATGACCGGTTCTTGTTCACTTTTCTCCTCTTGGCTCATTTTGCCTAATGTCTCATGAACGCGGCCGCATGGTCTATGCGTGAGTCAAACAGCGAGGATGTGAGTGTTTGCGATTGTCTCAGGCAGCGCATGCAGAGCTCGTGCAAAAGCACTAAACTTCAGACTGTTTTTTTTAGCATATACTAGATAATGTTGAAAAGGGACTGTCATAAAAATGGCCAAGCTTGCTAAGTTTGGTTTCCTTTGACTACGTAAAAATGTTTTTACACAACTTTTTGATGGTTTAAAATCAGCAAACTCTTGTGGTCTTTGTGGGGTGACAATTTCGTGTGCGTGAAATGCCACGCCGGTGAATTTTACTTCCTTTTTCGTTCTATTGGACCGGGACGACCTCACCATCGACCCTACCATTGTCTTATTATGCGGCAGATTACTCGGTCATTGATACAATCGATAGTGACAGCCCTAAATTATACATATTGTACATATTGTGTCATGGTGGCTCAGTTGGTTTTACACCTCCACGGAGTCCTGCCCCCAGCCATATGTATGTGCGTTTTGCATGGGGGTGTCCTCGGAGTACTCCAATTTCCTCTTGTCCGTGCAGTTCAAGCTAATCTGTGTCTCTAAATTGCCCATAGTGTGTGGCGGTATGTGCCCTGTGATGGACTGATATGCTGTCCAGGATTCACCGCGGCATTAGCAGGGAAAGTGGTAAAGAGATGGGTGGAAAGATAAATATGTAATCATTTGTAAGTGTTGTGTCTTTCAAGACACCTTCTTAGATGTCAGCAAGAATCCGGCTGCTAATATGTTCCAGCAGCAGCAAGTGGTGTTTTCAAGTGATTTTTTTTTACAATTGTTTTTATTATTTTATTTCAAACAAAAGAGGCCATATAGATCCAACAGAATATTCAAATGAGAACCAAACCAGCCATCCATCTTCCATAACCACTAACCCAGTGCAGGGTTATGGTGATCCTAAAGCCAGGCACAGGGTACAAGGCAGGAGGCACCCTGGACCGGATACCAGTCCGTCACAGGGCACACAAACGGGAGATTTAGAGACACCAGCTGTCCTAGTTACATAGGTGCCCGGAGGAGTCCCTCATGAACGCACAGAGGATGTGCAAAATCCTTACACACAGACAAGGGTGTGATTCAAACCCACAACCCCAGAGGTGACGATGGGGATACGGCTACAGACTCCGTGCATCTCTGTGCATCTCTGTGCATTCAGGAGTACAGGATGGTGAATCGTCACCCCCTGCATCTTGGACATTCCATCAAAAAGTTACTCGAACTAGGTACCATTGTGCACTTGAAGCATTGAGGTTTTGCCACTCTGTGTATTCAGTTTGCTTTCAGTTCCAGTTTGTTATATTGCACCCTTCCTTCCTAACATGTCCTAGAGCGCTTAACAAAGATACTGCAGCATCAGCAGATAAAATGGCAAAATATTAAAGGTGGCGTAAGGTTTAGAAGACAGCAGAGTGTAGGAAGTTATAGGAGAGGAAGAAAGGCTGGGTTTCCAAAATCACCTGACTACTCGACACCACCGGACATGCAGGCATCATTCATGTCAGAAACGGGTGCCATGTTGGTTTTTGGGTAAGCCCCCCTGTTATGGTCAGCTAGTCAGGGGGGGATTTGGAGGCAGGAGGTCTTTTCTGTTTTTTCGTTCTCTGTACCAAGCTGATCTGACCTTTATGTCCCTTTAGGTCTTTCAAGGCGGACTTTGTTTTGATTCGCCAACACGCCTACAGCATGACGCCAGGCGATGACTTCAGGAGCCTTGTGATTGGCCTGCAGTTTGGGGGCGTCGCCAGTGTCAACTCCCTCTTCTCCATCTACAACTTCTGCAGCAAGCCCTGGGTGGTACGTGAGCACGATGTCCTGAGCACGATGTCCAGCCCAGAAAAGGATTCCGATTAATTTATTTATACAATTAAGAGGCTCTACACATCTGTCTTCTAAGTCTTAGGGGAGTTTCCAGCAGAAACAGTTTGTCTCTCCCCTGTAGGTTTGTGGCATCAAGTTTCAGGGTGATTATGAATCTGGTCAGGTTTAATTTCAGCCAATTTATTCACGACACAGGCCGCTGATGACACACAGTGACTAGAATAGTGAGCATTCACTTAACGGTTTGGCCTCATCGCTTTCATTTCATGTCACCCTCAGTTTTCTCAGATGATTCAACTGTTCCACTCCTTGGGTCCAGAGAAATTCCCCTTGAATGAGCAAACTTTCTATCCGAACTATAACCAGATGGTGAGTACCTCTGACTGCAGAGCTGTGCTGCTCCTAATGTCACTGTCTTTCGGGTCTTCATCTGAATGCACAGACGGAAATTACCAACCAAAGTTGAATACTGTCTTCAAAAGCGAACTCTCTCCAAATGGATGACGTAGATGGATTTGTTATTTCTTTGCATATATTTTTCTTGGGTTTCACGAGCTCTTAATTAGAGAATGCCTAACATTTCAAGAAGTTTACGCAAATGCTTATATAAGCTAAATATTTGTACTGTATAGTAGTATCTCGCTATGTTATGTGGTTGGTCCTGCCAAAATGATCTCATCAAGTAAAAATTGTTGAAGTGGCTTGTTAACAGTGTCATACTAAATGGAGAGTTTATATGTGCATGTGTGTGTGTGTGTGAGGGTCATGTATATAATCAAAACCTGTTATTTTGACGTTGTTTGGTTACTTTTGGTTAAGGTTAGCTGGGTAGGGGTTAAGGTTATCATTGCTGAGATTAGGGTTTTTCCCTAATGAAGAGTTCCCACAAAGATATTAATGGGTCTGTGTGTGTGTGTGTGTGTGTGTGT
>JAODKN010000063.1:26599690-26614620 GCA_026774425.1 Petrocephalus zakoni
CCCCCCCCCCCCCCCCCCCCCCCCCCCCCCCCCCCCCCCCCCCCCCCCCCCCCCCCCCCCCCCCCCCCCCCAGGAACTGGGATGCCTCCTGTCCTTTCTCTGGAAGACTGACAGTATTCACAGCATACAATATAACCCTGAAAAGTATTACTGACGTTAAAGCAGATATTTCAGACGCCGTAGCTGCACTGTAACTTTTTCCCTCACCTTGGAAACTTGATCTGAATATCTGCGGAGATGCGTGCCTACTTGGCGCACTTTACCTTGGGTAATGCGCACTTTTCTCACAACAAAATTTAATGTTTAATTCTATAAGAGTTTATATAATGATATAAATGTTCCATATATGTGTGTGCTTATTGTGATAAGCGCTCCTGCATATATAAAAATATATATGGTAGTGTATTATACTATATTTGCATTATATACATAAAGCAACATGTACTATATACTATGTACTATAAAAGAGAAGTGACATAGCTTGTATGCAAGCGACTACATATTTTAGTGAGAGTGATTAATGTATTAAGCATGCAGCTAATGAACCGAATATATATAATCTATTGTGTTTGTCACCTTAGGACGTCGCTTTTGCTTTGCGTCCGTCCAGCAGTCCAGCGCGCTGCGCGATCCGCCGGGTCCTTACCTATGTCGGAGTGGCAGTAGGCATCCTGCGGGTGGGATAGGAAGCAGGAGCAGGCGTCGGCGTAGCGGCTCACATGCAGGCTGCCGAGCAGCAGCGCGCAGAAGAGCGCCTGGTATAGCCGCTGCATCCTCCCGGCCATCCTGTGTATGCGCAAAAGCCTTCGGATTTCTTTCTGAGGAGGACTTCCACGCCACAGTTCCGATCTGTCTGACTTGCCCCGACTCGGTTTGTGCGGGCTTTTACCTTCGCACCGACTGGGATCGGTCCTTAATGTGCGATCGCAGCCACTGGGAAATTAGTTATAGTGCGCGAAAGGCGAACACCTCCCACAGCCAATTTATGGCCAGCGGCGCGGAGCCAATAGGGACGCCCGACGGCGACGTCTGAATAACAGCTGCATGACATATTGGGACTGGCTTTACCAGCCCGCTGCTTTTTAATTCTATTTTTGTCTTTTTTCCCCTTTCTATCCCGCATTTTTTTTCATCCTTTTAATCGTATGAGTTAAGTAATCATATGTAAACACCCATCGAGGCAACGTGATGTAATGGCAGTTTTTAGAATGGATAACCTGAGTAAAGTTTATTTATTATTATGGAATTTATTAAATTACGTGTCAGTGATGTTGTAATGGGCTTTTTTTAAGTACTCCTTTAAGAACTTGTGTAAATCAGCATAGCTTTAAGCGAACTGTAAAATCTGCCTGCCTTGTGCTAAATACTATAGGAAAGGCTATAACACAGTGGTTTTAAATGTTTGAAAAATCCCCCTAGACCCTATGGTTTAAATCATTAAAGTACTGGTGGTGTAACTTGTAATCAATATATGTGAGAAGTTAGTTTGCCTTTTCTATTCTTTGGGCGAGTTCATTGTGGAGCTTTTTTTTTTTTTTTTTACAAAATTTATACAAGAGAAACAAAATGGTTGTGCATCTCATTGACACAAGAGAACAAGAATCTTTTTCACAAAGAGAAGAACACTGCTAATCATCGGGTGGCTGGCGTCGTTGTTTAGCAGCCTTGTGAGCTGGATGTGCAGCATTTAGTGATCTCATAAGTGGCAGGCAGCATCATAGACGCTTGGGAAAAGTGTGAATGCAGTAGCAGAACCAGGTACCTATACGAAACAATAACATCAGTGCTCCATCTCAAGATGTTCTCCTGGTATTACTGTACCATATACTGGGGTACGTGAGGATGTTTGCATCCATCAGGGAAGCTCTGGGCTTGGCTGCCTGATGTTTTTAACTCCTGTTGGGGTCACTTATGGCAAAAGTCTTAGCAGATGAGTCCTCACACGCATACACAGAAATGGACACTAATCCGTTTAACAAAATGGCCAAATTTTTCTTCAGTTGTTGCTTATGTAGAATTTACTAAAAATAAACATACTGCATATGACAATGTGATCAGTCTGGGTGGTGCTGGGTGCGGTTTATGCTGTTCCTTTGGTTACTGTATTAGGACATGATGATGGGCTAAAAAAAATGTTAATTCAGTGATTGCAAAAACGTGGTTACACACTGTACAGTGCTGTGCAGAAAAGTTGCGCAGTCAGATAAAATGTTTGAGGCTATTTATCTAAGTAGTAAGTAAATATTTGCTGAGAAAAATTACTGTTTAACATTGGAATATATGAAAATTAAAAGTAACAATAAAAAATCAACAATAATTTCTTCTGTTCTCCCCAGCCACAGTCACAGACACTGGTCCCTTGCTGGATGACTAGAGGAACACCACCTCAGCTCCCAAACCTCTCCTCAGGGGCACCTCAGCCAATCCAGCTATTCTCTCAATTTCACCACCAGCTCATTTAATTGAGCAACATATAATTAGATAAATTACTCAATGAGATATTGATTAGCCAATCAAGGTCGGACAGAGGTCGAGTCAAAAAATACACCGGTGTATTGGGCGTTTGCGGCAAAAACTGGTGACTTTAACAGAGGTTTTCACTTTGACTGACATAATATCATAGTTTTACACCAACTTGAAGATCATTCAAACGTAACTTTCTTTAATTTGGCTTCCCATATTTCTCCTTTTATATACCTTGCCTTTCCCGGGTTTCCTCCCAGCCCTTGATCCAGTTATTTGAGCACGTTCACTTTGTTACGGTGAGGATCGCACGGATTTGTCTGGGGAGCATATCGCTCCTATCCACTCTATGTATAGTCGTGGTGTACGGCCATAATGTGGGAGCGATCCAGCCAGCCCCTGGAAGGCCTGGGAGAGGTCACTGCCAGGCAGGAGGTGTCTGATGCTTGCCTGGCAACCGGGGAAGCGAGTGACAGGGATGAGTCAGAGGAAATATCTTTCAGCTGACTAGCAAAGTGCCGTTAAGATAATGGCCAACAGAATGAAAGCAGCCGCTCTGCCAACAGTGGGCACAGCTAGCTGTACAGGCTGGTCTGAATCACAGTGTGTTTATTGGCAAAGCTTCCCACGGGGGGACTGAAAAATAACTCCTGTTGTGCTTTTATTAATAGATCATTTAAGAACACATGGGATTTCTTGTATGTAATAGTAGTATTCATCGGGGCAGTTTTATTTACTTGCGGATTAGCGGTATGGTGGCTTATTGGGTGACCGTGTAGCTTCACACTTCTGAGGCTGTAGGCTTGATTTTTGTGTGTGTGTCTGTAAGCGTGTGTGTACAGGTTTTGCTATACGTGTGAGGACCAAAGGACCACACAACTATAGCAAATCCTCAAAGAACGTGAGGAGGGAGGTCATTTTTTTCGGTTCTCACTACTTCAGACTTCATTTTATAAAAATCTGTGACTACAATAAAAAAAAATGTCTTCTGTTTAGTTTGCTTACTTATGGTTAAGGTCGTCATTGCTGAGATTAGGTTTTTTCCCATAGAAATGAATGGGAGGTCCCCACAAAGATATCAATACAATGTGTGTGTGTGTGTGTGTGCGTGTGCGTGTGTGTGTGTGTGTCATTTGCAGGTCAGCCCAGGCTTCCTGTTGCTCTTCAGAAGCGCGCAGCGAGTCTGTGTCTCGGCATCGGCCCAAGTATGAATGAGTGCGTGCCCTAGGATCCCGCCTGCTGTCATGAGCTTCCTAAGATGGGCTCCAGGCTGGGAGCATAATGTTGCCAGTATTATACATAGCAATACCGTTTTTCATTTGCTTATGACTTTAAGTTATTTTTGCTGCTTTTGGTCTTGCATACATATTTAAGTTTCAGACATCTGATAAGTAGCCGACTCAATAGAAAATGAGAGGTATTTGCATAGTTTGTTACGATGTAATTAAAAGGTCATACAGGGTTCCTCCCTGCTGCCCCTTATATAAACATTGTGCTCACAAACTTGGCAGAATTTCCGTGAAATTCGCTGTGATTTCATGATTCGGCTCGTCTTTGCTGAACGTCTAAATCAGGATGTTTGAGTGTCAGATGAGGAGAACAGGTAAAAAGACATTTCACTTTTACTTCTGAACCATCCGTCCACACGTGTCAAGCGAGCACTGCAGTGTGTATCAGCTTTTCAGCCTTCCTGGCTACCCTACATACTTACTGTCTAGCTTGTCTCAGAGGAACTATCTTAGGGTTTCTGATTACTGCTGTGGTACAGGAGTACCGTCTTCCACTACAAGAGTGCAAAGCTAGGCATGCCATGCTTTTTCAATCAGTGTTCCTCGTGCTGTATCTGAAAACTGGTTCATTTTGTACAAACGAGCTGCACCAAATTGTATCTGGCAGAATCTCTTATTCTATAGAATAATGTTCATTTCCTTGGGACCCGGATCTACCCATGAGTACATCACTAGTGGAGAACGTGATGTGTACAATGTCTCCTGGGATGTAATAACAGATCAGTGTTTCATCCCTGCTGTGGCTTCCTGTGGAACCAACAAGACAGGTGTGGAAAAGAGCAATCAGCGTCTGCTGAGATTGCAAAGGTCTCTGGACCAAGAGACCCGTACATCCTCGAGAACAAGGCCATTTTTGAGGCTCAATTTAGCCCTTGGGTGTGGATCTGGAAAAAAAAGAAAAAAGTTAATTATCAAGTAAAGACTTTCCGATGAGAATCAACCTCCTAAACAACTGCTGTCAAGCGCTGATAGAGCTGATGCCGGTTTATGGAAATGAAGGTCTCATATAAACATTATCTGTGTACCTCATATTCATTCATGTCAGGATGTTATCTGCATTATTGATGCTAGTCTGGAGTCCAATTTCAGCTCGGCTATATAGAGGCATAGCTTGCATGCCCTGCTTTTGTATGTATACCCCTTTGCAGTCCATGGGCTGTGTGGTTTACGTGAAGTGGTGCCTTAACTACCCTGGGTGTTTAAATGTTTGCGGATCCTACACTGACTTTCCTTCCAGAATGAGCCCTACCTTATAAGTTACCTATCAAGGCAATTATGCATTGACTACTGCACTGCCATTTGAATTCCTGCAATAATTATTACTGTCCAGTTGGCCTGAGATAGCATAATCTGTCATGAATTCACAATCAGGAGCAGGGATGCTGATTCCTGAAGGTGGCCTAGCCTGTTTCTTTCTCATGTTTAGATTTAAATCAAAAAATGGAAACCACTTACAAGATGCCAGCATGAGAATGGACGTTATAATAAAATTGTTGTGCGCTCTTGATTTGCATCGATAAATAATACATTTTACATTACATTTATCACCGGCTCACGTGCAATTATGCAGGCAGAAAATTTTAGAGTAAATTAGATGGCAATAATTGAGGCAAATAGTGAATGAAATAATGGATGATACATTATACTTGTTTTATGCTTTATTCGTTTTGTGTGTTTCCTGATGGTGGGATGAGCTTCCAAACTGCGTCTGGTCACCAGACTCCTTCTCCACCTTCAGGAAACGCCCTGTCTGTTCCATGAATTCCTCTACTACCCTGTTACCTCTTTACGTGTCCTGAATGTTCTTATGTTGCACTTTTGGTTACAATAATTTTATTAGAGTCTTGCTCTGTTATAAGTTGTTGTGTAGCTCCTGCTCAAGTACTGCTTACACTAGTACCTGGGCATTCACTGGAAGCTCAGCCTAGCTGCACTTATGCCTAGCTGACTACTTGACAGTACGTGTATTTGTAATGTACAATTTAGCCTCACTTGTATGTCACTGTGGACAAATGTACTTGCTAAATAAGTAAAATGTAAATGCATTATAATAACATCAGCTTAAGAATAGCACCTCAGACCAGTGAGTCAAAGAATTAAATAGAATCAAATTTTGTTATACCTGTACAATGACAATAAAGATATTCTATTCTATTATGTTCTATTCTATTCAAACTTAACGGTCTTGTTGAGTCCAGGCTGTTTTCTGTCAGTGACACAAATATCTATAGGCAGTTCTGATCCAGTTAAGTTTTATGGCCATAAAATCTACATGTTGCATGAAGGATTTTACTAGAGGATAGTGGAATAAAACAGTTGTCTTGTTTTACAGTTTGTGTGTTTACTACACCCTGGGGTAGCTGGGAGGTGACTTACTAACTTTCAGAGTGATGTTGGGCAAATGCATTTTCCGCTCACTTCAGTTTTACAGTCGCTAAAAAAATGAGGCCACAGTTATATAAACGTTTTTTGGATTAAATTCTGACATTAAAGCGTCAGACTAAACACTCTTGTTTATGCAGCACAGTGATTTAAGAAGTCCAGGGGTTGGTTTATTTCTACAGTTGAGCTGCGACTTTGTAACTCAAATTATCGAAGGGTAGGGACATAACCGCGGCATTGCAGACAGGTGAGTCACCCAAGCCTTTGGTTCGTTTTTGGTTCAGCCAGGAGAAGAAGTTTCAGATCTGGTAGCAGAAGTCATTGCCGGCCGCATATTCTTTGTCGTTCTCCTGGAAGTTCATGCTTGCTCCCATGCACACAGGTCAAGCAGCAATCAGGCACAGGCACTCGATCCTGGACAATTATAGTAGCAAGACATGATCCCCTGACCCTTGGGAATGGGATGACTGAGCAGGGACATTTGGAAGGGTTTTGAGAGAGGACAAAGGGCGGTAGAAAGTGGGAAACAAGCAGGAAAGAGAGACAGACAGGGTCATAAGATCTGGCCATGGCGTGTGTTGGCCGAGAGACAAACAGAAGACTGTATAATTATATGTATAATTGTAAACATAATGGATTGAGGAGGAACTTGTCAAATGAGTCCGGCCCACACCACACCCTCCCCCTCTTTACATATGCTTGGAGTTTACAGGTTAAGCCTGGTTGAGGAGGAACCGGCTAGGACTAGCAGTACATCCAAGACGACCGACCACAGCAGTTCCGTGCCGGAGGGCATTAATAGCTGGGGTGAGGCTCAGCCAGCAGGTCTCCCTTTAATACTACATTTACATGTACTTAGTTGGCAGACTTACGGGCGAGGGAGATAATACATCACAAGCATAGAGCTGTCAAAGGGCCAACTAGGCTAAGTGTGGCTAGGCTAAGCTTCCCATGAGTGACCAGTAGCAAATGTAAGTAGCATCGAAGCATGAGCTATATGGTACATGCAAAACATGGCTATTTAAGTCAAAAGTGGAACGCTAAGGGTAATCAGGGTACGCAAGTGACCAGCTGAGAGATCAGGGAGCAGAACAGCAGCCTATGGCTAGCCAAAGCATTCCCAGAACAGACAGGTCTTTAGGTCTCGAAGGTTGAGAGGGAATCCGGTGGTCAGATTTGGTTTGGTTCATCAGCTACATTTCATTGGATTGTGATGTATGACACTTGTTCCGTATTGATTTTGCAGTTTGATCTGTTACGCTTGCAGAGATTGTTGTAACCAGTGTATATTTCAGGATAATAGAACAACAGAATCTGATATGAAAAGCCATGCCAGATTTCACCGTCCTCAGGGGTAATTAAGCCAAAAAGCATGTCCTATTTAGAGTCCGAGCAAAGGGCATGGGCCCAATTCTGATTATGTGATAATAACGAAAGCTGCTGCCACTGACTCGTTATTTTACATTTACAAACAATGACAGTTGTGGGAGAGTCTAGATCCCACACATTTATGGGCAGTGGCAGATATTACTGTAAATGTGCTAAACCGCATTTTCCCTGGCTCTAGCTCCTATTTCATCCTCAGTTCTCCCATAAAGAAAATTTAGCATGATGGAGATAACAGTGCATACAAAGTAACAACGTCTCCACACAGAGGAAACATATAACTGGTAAAAAAGATGCCACTATCAGGATACTGGGTATAATATAACTTCTTCCCAAGCCTCTGCACTATATGTTGAGTGCACGCTTAGAGGGATAAATGCGATAGATGGTTTGCATAACCATATTAAAAAAATGTGGACTGTCTTTTCTCACAGCGTTAATTACCGTTCACCTTTGGCAGCTTGAATTTGTATTGGAGTAATTGTATTTATGTTTCTGGTGGCTGCCCATTAATTTAAAATAATATTAGCATACTGTTTGAAATTCTCATTGAAAGTGTTTTTTCGAGCGGCAGACACATTAATGCAGCCTGTCGCAACGGGCGGTGGCCCAGGACCCGGAATGTTCCCAAATGTCATAACAATGTTTCATAACCACATCTCTCTTCCAAACGGAGATGTGATCGATTCTACCATTCCAGAATTTTCAAGCACTATGCTGAAAGGGGACAGTGGCTGCAATTTTCATCATAGCCTTCACTTCTCTATATTTCAACAAATAGAAAATGTTTCTTTCGTAATCCATGACAGCTTACCTACCTTATGAGTTTTATGAAGAGCATATAACTGAAAGTTTTAAAGGCGCAACTGCCATTATGCTGTAAAGTTATGAATATGTCCTCTTCTGTAAACTCTGCACCAGTCGCCAATTTATATAATAAAGGTGCTGGCCAACCAGCAGCTGGTCCAAGTATATCAATCTTTTCGAACCAGGAGTGGGATCTTGAAACTGGACTTCTTGTAATATTGTCAGGTTAAGCGAGAGTGATTTATAGATCCCCACTTCAGCCAATTAGATCAGGGTCATTCTTCGTAAATATGCATGCATATATGTAATGGTAATTATTTTTTATTTATGCACAAATGAAGAATTTTCCAGTACATTACTAGAAAATGTAATGCTTTGCCTGGAACGTCTATTAACGTTGTTTTCACAAGATGGAAATGGAGATCAGGAGCTTGAGGGTGAGATTGCATGTAGATCCATGAAGATCTGCATAGGCATAAGAATATTCATAATATTATCATACATGCTCATTTATAATCTCTTTATGAAGTATTGTCACAGTCGATTCGTCACAAGACTTTTTAGAGGGTGAAAGCCTCAGGTTGTGATCTGGGCCAGGAAATTAGCTAATTGTTATTGTTATTTTGCTCTTGAATTCGTCACTATCCAGCTGTTACTAAAGGGTGAAATGGCGTGTGGTGATTTGACTTGGTTAGCTTGCCAAGGGCACTTCCCTCTGAAAGGACGTTGAGGCATTTTCCTTTTTCGGCCGTTGGAACCTGAAGGGCTCACTTGTTCATCTGAGGAAATCGAGTTAGCTGGAGAAGCTCTTCGCTATTTGATGGGAATGATATTTCAGAGTGAATGAAGTGTTAGGTCTTTCTGCTGATGTTTTTAATGAGCTTCACAAATTTACACAATCTTAAGTTTAAAGATTTGCTCATATTGACATCGATGTCTACTAAAAAAGATGCCTGTGGCCTGATTCCTGTCCAGAGTACGTGTGCAACGCCACCTTAAACACATTGCTTTACTTAAAGTGAATGCTGAACATGGTTGGTGACAGACTCTTCCTCGTGAGTAGTGGCTGGATGGACACTGACTTCTATTACACTTATAAAATGTGTTTAACTTGATTAATCCTCTCACAGTCCTGGGGCTCATTGATCATAGGGAAGGCTGGGGTAACAGCCAGATCTCCATCAACGGAGGGTCCAACCATCTGTTCCTGGGATGACTAACTGACCAGTGAAGAGGTAGATATGTTCATATCAACCTGAGCGTTTTATCAAAACGGGAATCACATCACTGCTGGCAAAGACTTACGTACGGCAATCTGTTACTGTATTTTTCAAAATATGTTTCGCAGAGCCGTGGGTTTTCATAGAGTTATTTTTTTTGTTATCAGAGACTTCTTTGGATTCAGAAGGTTACCAAAATACCAGAATCTGCCCTTTTTTGTTAAATTAATGGTGAAGAAGAGTGTAGCATTCTTCTCATATTTGGTCCTGACTGAAGGTTTCTCTAAATACATAAAGTGTAGCATAATGGGGAGTGTTGTGAATTATTAATTATTAATTCTGTGTCCTGGCATCATCATCGAGCAAACAGAATCAGTGGAAGAAATTACACTGTATGCTTATTCATTCTTTACTCTCATTAGTGAGACACCATTACACAACAAGCATTGCAAATAAAGCCTGACTGGATGTCTGTGAATGATGGCATTTTGCTGCCTCGTGAATTGTGTCATTTATAGGAAAAGTTATGTCGTGAAAAGAAAACAAATAAAAACACTGAGGCATCTGACTCAAATTCCTGAAATTAATATTTTGCACAGGATGGAATCTGGGATGCCTGCCTAAGTTAACATTAAGACATTAACATTGAGGGCAAACGGCTTTGAAGGTATTTGGATGCTGGCAGGAGCTCTGTGGACGCAAAGAAATGCTTTTTTGTAGTTTTTATTTCTGCACAAATTAGATTTTTTTGCATGTGGTTTGAAATGCTGTTGTTCTCTTTGGTTTATTTAGTCTTAGTTGTCTTGAAATGATAGTTATAACCATGTTAATTTACGTCTGTGGTCTCAGGGAACATTAAAATCCCAACCCATTTATCTTATTTTCATACTCCAGCACTGTACTGACACTGAAAATATATCATTAGCTAAGTAACTGAAATAAACTACACGAACATATCATGAACTAAAGTGTAAGTTATTCCTCAGAACTGAGGAAGAGCCCAGTCATTTTATCCATAAACCCAGAGTCACCAGTAACCTTCAACCTGACTGCTTTGCTGAGCCAAATAAAGTCACATTCGGAGCATGTTCACCTCCCTCATGCCTTCTCACTGTGTGCTCCAGATGAAGTAGACATTGATTCTGCAGCCTGCATTATGCAATACTTAGCTTTGTATTAATATACTATATATAAAAGATGACTTCAGTTATTGAGACGGCTTCCTCTAGGAGTCTCACTGAGCCATTATATTCTTAGAGATCAAGCTGTGAGATTCACTGTAGATGTTATCTTTAGTTACTTGTCACTTAACCTATATGTATCTTTGCCTGACTGATTTTTCTGTGGAGAAGTAGAGATGGTCCTACTGAAGGTAGTCAACCTGAGATCACATGATGCATTTTATTCTTAAGGGGTTTAAGGGTTACGTAAGCTAGTGGAAAGGAACGTAAATCATTTAAGCAGTCATCATGTATATATAGTGCATTACTACAAAGCTTAAATCATATTGATACACAGCTTCGTATAGTCTCACTACAGTCGTCATATAGTCGTATGTCTCACTAAATCAAATTGAATTGTTTTTTCCAGATACCTGTGAAACCCAGACTTTTAGTAGAAAGAATTTAACAATTTAATTTAACAGTGGGAAAGATGTCTAATTTTTAGCAAAGGGGACCTTGACTTTTATACAGGCTGCTTATTGAAATGTTGGTTTTTGACTCCTTGTGAAATCTCATCCCGCCCCTTGGGGGTCAAGGGTCAGAGGACTGCGATGTACAGTCACTCAGCACTTCTCAAGATCATTACTGCCCAAACAACACAACTACACAACACTCTGGCTTCATGGGGTCACCCACCTGGAGCAGCTTCTCAATATATCAATGCCTGGGCCTTTTACTGTGAAGGCTAAATAGCTGTCTAACAAGCCCATCTGACCACGCTTGGATAATTTTATACTTCTATGTTACATTTCCATATGCAGGCTGTCGTCGATTCTGTCCATGATGATAAAATCCTGATGTTTCTAAAATGTCTTCAAAATTATACCAAAGTTAATCTTCTTTCTATTGATTAATGACTTTCCGTTAGTAGTAAAGCTTTTATTGACTCAGTTTTTAAATGATAAGCATAATTTTGTAAGTGTCAATAACATTAACTTTGATTTGGCTTATTTATTAGGCTGTTGTTAACCCTTTGTTAAGCACTTAGGGACAGCTGTATTGGGGAGGGTGTTATATAAAACAAAATAACTGAACTGAAGTGAATAACACACATCCATATTGCTTATTTTTCATTTATTTTTATACCACTGTAGTTTACATTTTTCAAGCGGACCTATCCTGAATCTAGTACTTGCAGGCTTTTGGGCCCAGTCATTAATCATAATGCTATTTCTATACTTTTAATGACATAAGAAATAAACTATAACACCAATATTTATATTAAGAAACTAATTCAGAAATGATCTTCCCATTTATAAGAATTATGACATGATATACGCCTTTAATATCATGTTTCCCTTTAGATTGTTCCCATCTTTCCAGCTATGTTTCAAAATGCAGCAATAGGATTTACAGTAAATGTGCCACTGTGTCACAGTTTTAATGGCTAAAGGTCACCCCATGCGACTGGCACTGTACAGACAGCCAAAGGTCATCCTGGGTGACTGACACCATACAAATAGCCAAAGGTCACCCTTTATAACTGGCAGTGTACTAACAGTTAAATATCACCCCATTTGACATGCACCATACGAACAGCCAAAGGTCACCCCGTGTGACAGACACCGTACGAACAGTCAAAGGTCACCCCGTGTGACTGGCACCGTACAAACAGCCAAAGGTAACCATGTGTGACTGGCACTGTAAAAACTGTTAAATATCACCCCATGTGACTACCAGCATTTAAACAGCCCAAGGTCACCCCATGTGACATGCACCATACGAACAGCCAAAGGTCACCCCGTGTGACAGACACCGTACAAATAGTCAAAGGTCACCCCGTGTGACTGGCACTGTCAAAACAGTTAAATATCACCCCATGTGACTTGCGGCGTTTGAGGTCACCCCATGCACCACACGAACAGCCAAAGGTCACCCCCTGTGACAGGCACCGTACGAACAGACAAAGGTCACCCCATGTGACATGCATTATACGAACAGTCAAAGGTCACCTCGTGTGACAGGCACCGTACAAACAGTCAAAAGTCACCCCATGTGACAGGCACCGTACGAACAGTCAAAGGTAGCCCAGTGTGACCGTGTCACAGTTCAAACTTTAAAAGGAACAGCATCTCCGTGTTTTTTTCCTACAAAAATACATGAACAGACTCATGACTGACTTTATTTCCATTTGAATCATCTTCAGATCTCCTCGTCCCCCTTTCCGGTGGTAGTGAAGATGGGCCACGCTCACTCCGGCATCGGCAAGGTAAGACCCCCAAGCCAAGGCGCGCCCCGATGATGTCACTCCCCCACCTGCTGAGTTCGAGCAGCAGGCCCAGCACGCATGACCTCAAGCCTGGACGGGTGCCGGAATGTGACATCACTCTTTGTGCTTGCTGCGCGTGAGGATACCGACAAGATAGGGTAAACACAGCGTCGGGCACATGTCACCGTACATGGCCCCCACCCTCAAATCATATAGGTTCTAAGGGAGGGTCCGGAGCTCACCAAAAGAGCGAACAAAGTAGTCATATCCATTTCATATTTTAATAAACTCTGATTTATGTCTGTGATCTACAGGCATTGTACAGATAAATATATCGTCCACTCAACCGGTGGACGGCAAGCTTTCATTGCTCATTGCTGTGATATTGTCAGTGGGCGTGTTTAAATAAACAAAAACAGCAGTGACTCTTGCTGCCCCCGGCCTGTTTAGGTGAGAGGCTATGAGCTGTGGCAGGGTGCGGAGGCGGAGGTCATCCACAGGCCCCCGGGAATGGCAGGGTTACGCAAACAAGCGCGTGGGAATGCCTGACACTGAACCGCTCCAAGTCTCTATTAGGGATTCCCCTTTTTTGGGGGCGTGGGGGGGGGGGGGGCCGGGGGAAGGGGATAACCACAGTCTGAATGAGCAAATAAAGACATAGAATGTTAAGATATCAGCCACCTGCACACACAGAGGCCATGTCAAATGACTCAGATTTATACATGAATGCACTATTGCCCAACTCATCACAGTTACTGTATGTACAGGGTACGTAGTGAGATGAAATTTCATACCTTCTGGTCCAAGGTGTAACGTTCAAAAATCAGACAGGACATGTGTAACAGCCAGCATAACTTAAGGGCAACATCTTTTGCGACATATATATGCATATATTGTATATGCATATATGCGAAAATTTTCATAAGTGGAATACAGTGGTAATGAACTCTGTATATACTCTGTACAGACTCTGGCACAATGTTCTGTGGGTTTTCATCCAGCTTTACTGAATCACACTTTGGTTATTATTAGCACTGTAGCCTCACAGGTTTGGGGTTCATATCCCACTGGAATCCCACCCCTGCGTCTATGGGTTTTGCATGTTATGCCCCTGTGGCTGTCTTCTGGCACTCAGTGGTCCAAAGAACAAGAGTTTTTTATAGATTTTTTTAATGCAGTTGTCTGTGTCTGTCCTGCGAGGTACTAGCATCACATCCAAGGTGTCCCCCGCCTTGTCCCCTGTGGCCATGTACACTGGGGCAAAGACTTGGAGAGCAGACGTGGTAGCAAACAAAAGTTGGTTTATTTACAAAAGAGGAGCTGGCAAACAAACAGGATCACAGGGGAGTGAAAAAGGGAGGCTAGCATACAGACTAACATCCAAGCACAACCTTAATGATAGAAGGGGGAGACAGGACTGGGAAGCACTTAAATACGGGACTAAAGAGCAAGCAAACAGGAGGCAGCTGGGAGTCGTTAACATGAGCGCGTGAGCAAGAGGCAGGACAAGTGAGCACCGGGCATGGCTTGTTAGAGGGGGGTCAGATAGACATGGGGGGCACCTGTGCTTCCTGGGCTCTAGGCTGTCTTTGACCTTTCTAGTGAATCAGTGGTCATAGAAGTTGGATAGACAGATATTCTATCGTATTCTAGATTAGGAAATACCTTAACAGGTCACCACCTGGTCATAAGGTAACAATCAAGTTCCAGACCTGTATGACTTCCCAGTTAGCGAATAATGATTGTGCCTTAAGGTACAAAGTAATACTTTCAACTGTTTCTTTTCTGAATTTTACAGCCAAGGCACCTCCTTCTGTATGATTTCTGTGCTCTAGTTGTGTTTTTATTTTGAGATTATGGACACAGATATAAATACAGGCCAAAAGAACACCATTGCAGTAAAGACCATTCTGTGTGTATAATTTTGGTTTAATGTGTTTGATGCGTGATG
>JAODKN010000063.1:26614720-26629749 GCA_026774425.1 Petrocephalus zakoni
ACAGGCCAAAAGAACACCATTGCAGTAAAGACCATTCTGTGTGTATAATTTTGGTTTAATGTGTTTGATGCGTGATGTCTTTGTGTAACTCATTATGTTCCTTCAAGGCTTGAGAAATACATCTTTATAATTGCATGTGAGGCCAGGCATTAATTTGCCTGCTTCTAATCCAGTTCAGAACAATACTTCAAAGATTATTTGTGCTGGTCTCATTTCCCGTTTGTGCCACCGTGGAAGCAAATGCAAAGGGCGTTTTAAGGGCGTTCCCAAGCTAATAGTGCGTTAAAATTTCTCCATTCTCTTTCTAAAATCTCCTCGCCAGATCAAAGTCGAGAACCGCGAGGACTTCCAGGACATAACCAGTGTGGTGGCACTGGCGAGAACGTACGCCACCACCGAGTCCTACGTCGACTCCAAGTATGACATCAGGATCCAGAAGATCGGCAGCAACTACAAGGCCTACATGTGAGGATCAGACGGCTGCTGTTTCAGCGTCGTTCCTTTAAACCCGACACAGCTGTCTGAAAGTATAAGTTTGCAGAGTGGAATAATATGGTGCAACACACATCAGTTTCTCATCTGGGTTGTGCCCCCACCCAGGTCTTTAATGATGTTTAATTTTGGCAAAAAAACTGTTTGACTCATCAGATCCACTTTTGCCTTGTCATGCTTCTCTGGAAATGAATAAAGCCCCCATTTCCCCCGAAATATAAAAGGAAAGCAAGTGCCGAAATCATGGTCTGGATCTTTACTTTCTGGACCTGAAATTTACACCTCTGCTCAGTGGTCACTTTATTAGCTTACCAGTACCTGATGGGACCCAATTTTCCTCCAGAACCTCTATTAGGATTTACAAGCTGTGCTGTTTCTGAGATCCTGGCTCTAATAATCACACCATAACCCAGATCCTTCAGGCTATGTAGCTTAGCTGTTCGGATGCTTACGAAATCAGTACGTGCACATTGACAGGTTGACTTCACTGCACCATAATGACGTTTTGAGGGTACAATAGGACTATGTGTGTATTTTGAGATACTTTATTCATCCCCGTTGGGAAATTGTCGTCTTCTCTCCTCACTCTCTGTGAGAGCAAGCTTGGCCGTGAAGGGCAGCTACCCCAAGGTGCGCCCAGGGAGCTGGGGGTTAAGGGCCTTGTTCAAGGGCCAACAGATGTGCCGAGGCTGGGCTTGAACTGACGACCTTCCGATTACAGGCACAGGCCCCCAATTTTTCTTACGTGCAGTGTAACTTTTTTTTGACCGTGTTCAAAGAATTTCATCCAATTTGATGAAGTGTGACGTTTCTCATCAGTGTAATAAACTCTGTACAAGAGCCCTGTCTGAACAGTTGGTTTTCATCAGGAGATAAAGTTGCTTTGGTTTGCTTTCTTTGGGTGACCTCCTAAAATGTGTATCTCTCCGAGCAGATTAAGCTGTAGTTAGGGCCTTGGCTCACCACCGCCTGCACTTGAGAGAGATTGCATATCAGTTTTGATTAGACTGGGCACAGGGCTGAAGAACCAGCATAACATTACTCACTTTTCCTGGCCTCCTTCCTTCATTATCAGTTCTAGTGGAAATAAAAGCAGAGAGTAATAGTCTGTTTCCCATCACTGTGATGAGATATATGAGATGTATATATGGATTTAAGTCAGTGGAGAAATAGACTGTCAGAGATTCATAAATGTGTACATTTAACACTGTGACCTTCAACAGGATGAGCAGAAAAGATGATGTGGGGAATATTCTGTGGTTATTTTATTTAGCATACCCTTTTCCCTGCATTTTTCAGGAGAACATCCATCTCAGGCAACTGGAAAGCCAACACTGGGTCCGCCATGCTGGAACAGATAGCGATGACAGACAGGTCGGCGATGCCATCATCTGCCAATGGGATTTATCAGCCATTACGAAGACCAAGCTCTAGTCTCAGACTTCCCACTGTCAGGGATTATCACAAAATGAATCTTACTTCCACATATTTTGCATTCTTCATTTAGGATTGTAGAGTTTTTTACTTTGACTTGGATTTGCAATGTATATTTTCAACATTCCTACAATATGTTTTAAATATATATTTTTAAATTTTTTTTTGCGTTCCATATAAAATGGACATTGCTAGTACTGCAGCAAATATTCAAGATATTTGAAAAAGATTTGAGAAGACACCCATTTTAATGACTGTTTAGTAACCAAATTCCATGCGCAGTTCATAATCTGACCATAATGTGGTGCCAGTGCAACTCTTCTCGCAAGTAACACACATAACACAGGAGTAGCTAAACAGAAAAAATGGCGAGAATGACTCGCCACAGTCCTCCCGGCACGAGGGTGCTCGAGGGTGCTGAGAGATTGGGAGAAGTATGGGCGAGTTCTCAAAGCCACAGAAGAAGCAATGCTGTGCAAAAATCCAAATAATCTGGGAAGAAATTTAACCGAATATTCAAAACTGAAAAGCTGATAGTTGCATCCCTACACATTACTAAGACAGGTGACTGATGTTGCTTGGATGCAGGTACCGCCTGTGGGTGGACTCCTGCGCTGAGATGTTCGGAGGTCTGGACATCTGCGCGGTGAAAGCCGTCCACGGGAAAGACGGCAAGGACTACATCATCGAGGTCTGTTTGTCTTTCACCTCAAAGTCTATATCTAGTCTGATGTAGACATGTGCTTTGACCTGGCTGATTCCTGTGCTCTCCTACATTTACCTGCATGTTGTTCCTTTCCAACATCGGCGGGCAGCGTTACCTTCTGATCCACTGTGCCCCCTACCTGTAGCCTTATGAACTACATGTCATGGTTTCACTGTATATTTCATTCTAGGAAGGCTTCAGTGGACAGAAACACATAATGGATGGTCATAGGAGCCATCAATAGATACTTATCAATACAGCGCTATCGACATATATCTACAACACCCCCCCCTCCCCAAACACACACACACAAAGGGATACGCCCCAATAAGATACACCGATGTGTGTCATTGGCTCGTTCACCACAAAAGCTGCTAAGTTTTTGGTTAGTGTTATTGAAACTAACAGAAAATATATGAAATATATAAACAAAATACTGCAGACGATGGACAACTGCAACAATCATTACATATAATAGCAGTGCCCCAGCCCCCAGGTAACCTTCAGCCTACTAACGATGTTCTGTGTTTGTGAAATCTTCTGTACGGTTAACAAATAAATGCTTTATTCGGTCCTGCACTCAAATTTTTCTCAGTCACAACAATACTGACTGAATGTAGCCGTAAAGTTCAGCTGTATGCCTGGTATCGTAACCGTAAAGGCCAGCTGTATGCCTGGTATTGTAGCCGTAAAGGCCAGCTGTATGCCTGGTATTGTAACTGTAAAGGCCAGCTGTATGCCTGGTATCGTAGCCTTAAAAGCCAGCTGTATGCCTGGTATTGTAACTGTAAACGCCAGCTGTATGCCTGGTATCGTAGCCATAAAGGCCAGCTGTATGCCTGGTATTGTAACTGTAAAGGCCAGCTGTATGCCTGGTATCGTAGCCGTAAAGGCCAGCTGTATGCCTGGTATCGTAGCCATAAAGGCCAGCTGTATGCCTGGTATCGTAGCCGTAAAGGCCAGCTGTATGCCTGGTATTGGATTAAATTCATAAGAGGATGAGGAAGCCATACAATATAATTCCTGCTGTAGTACGTTTCCGTGTTTTGCCTTAATTGCTGCAGATGTTACAATTGGGTAAAACTGGGTGTTACTATGGGAAAGGGCTGTCAACAAATGCATGCCCAATATCTCCCTCTAGTGGCCATACTGCAGCAATGCAATAACAAAAAAAAGATGGCAGAAAACACACAGAAGGAAAGTTTGTTGAATGACTGTACTGTTGATTCATTAAATGCAACAGTTTTACTTAATTTTAGGGTGCATCGATTGTTACATTATTATTTCAGTGAATGCATTTTCATTTCTTGTGCTACTTACAAATTACTACCAATCTGTTTATTAATAGACAGACTGTACTTTTATAGATAATTAGCTTTGCACTTTAGCAGATGCCTTTATTCAAAGCAGTATACGCTTGGGAAAGCAGGGTCAGCTGATCCCGGGAGCAGTTGGGGCTTTGGGCCTTGCTCGGAGGCCCAATGGTGACATCACACTTCCAACCCTGGGATATGAACCAACAACATTCCGATCACAATCAGAGTGTCCTGTCTCACTGAGCCACACGCCCCCTCATAGACCGCTAAAGCATGCTATGGATTACCTGATTGTCTGTAAATAATAGATAATTAATGGAATTTGGATGAGAAACAGTCAGATTTCAGGTTAATAGATAGCGTATTGTTAAAGTTGGGGATAAGTAGCAAAAATGTTTCTAGTTTGATGGAGCCAGTTGCTGTAGCCATGAGCTCAACCCATTATTAAATACGCAGCTGCAGTAAGTGCCCCCATAATGGTAAAAATGGTGTGCCCTTGTGCTAGGTGATGGACAGCTCCATGCCGTTGGTGGGCGAGCATGTGGAGGAGGACAGACAGCTCATCGCTGAGTTGGTGGTGAACAAAATGGCCGCCCTGCTTACCGACTCCTCCTCATCACCACTGGCCGCAGCCAAGGTCTCTGCCTTCACCCCCTTGTTTTCATGAGTTCTGTTGCCTTATCGGGGAGACAACTTTGCCAAAACCTACTGAGATAAGATTCAGTTATCTGTGGCATATTTACCCATGGGCATAAAAACATCAGGCATATTATTTAATTTGGAGAGAACTAGCAAGGGCTGCTTTGAGCAGGACTCGGCTTTTGTGGAAATTGGCTGGTAGGAAGATGAGGATTGATGTCATTCTGAAGTGCAATGGTCACGTTTTCTCCAGGGCCCGGCAGCACAGACGACACAGCCCAGAAGAGCCCAAGGTAAGCAGCCAGTGGTCCACCTCCAGCTGAACGTGCTGACACAGATCCCCTGGAGAGGAAGTGCCCACAAATACAACCTCCCATATGTTTTGGTCAGAAGAATACATGGAGTGAGCCGTCTTGTAAAGGAATTGTTGAGTGTTACCAAAACCTTGGAGACCCCTAAACTGGAAGTTTTACTGCCATAACAGATAAAACATCTGGCGATCTGATGGTGGATATCCCTTAAAGCATCTTAGACACTGTAGAAAGGGGTAAATGCTTTGTGTTTTACTGAAGATGTGAACATCTGCGATCACCTGAGGTGTAGATGTGAAAATAAGATGGTTGAGTTCTGCTCAGATCCTAAATGCCTACATAAATGTTGGTGCTCTAGAGTTCTTTTAAGAAGCTTGTGAGGTCACGGTTGTTGCCCGTACAAGCCATGTCGTATCTTTGCAGGTGGTCTCTGGTCGGGCTCCAGTTCCCCCTCCCAGTCATCGCAGGGCTCCCCAAAACGCGCGCGCTCCGCTACCACCTCACCCAGTCAGGCCTTCCAGCCCGGCCTTCTCCCTCCTGGGTCCACCGGTCAGAAGCATTTGCCTCAGCTCAAGTATGTGTCACCAGTTCCTCATGGTTACCATAGGATCATTTGTTTTCATAAATTAAATCTCCTTATTTAAATGATGTTGCAGCATGGCTGACTGCCTTTGGGCAAAACACTTGAAATACTTGCTGAATTCGGTTCTGCAAGATTAAATGAAAGGTGAAATGGTATTGATTGTTACACTTATCATCTGCTCCTTCAGCCATTTCTCCTCTGACTATTTATGCAAACATCATAAATGTATTAGGTTAATCTATTGGTGGTTTGAAAAAAATGACCTCCTACACTGCCTGTCGTTCCCCCAGTAAGTCACGGTCCCTCACCAACACCCTGAACACCAGGGACCTGCTGCACGACAGCACCACCGAGGACGAGGCCAAAGCCGAGACCATCCGCAGCCTCAGGCAGTCCTTCGCCAGCCTCTTCTCCGACTAGCTCCGCCGTCTCCATGGTTACCCGCCTTGTCGCCCCGCCCCGCCTGGGCATGGCCGCCCATCCTTGACGACACTGAATATCGAGCGGAGACATACCTCTATGCTTGCTGTTCAGCTCTTCTCCACACAATATTGACTCTTATTGACCATTTTATTGGCAATATTGACATTTTTCCAACATTTTCATCATATGACAGTTTCATACATTAATGTAAATAAAGTCTTTGCATCCACACTCTGTAGTAAATATAAATGCAATACATGGGTGGGGGTTTTTACAACTGTGCTAATGAACTGAATAATATATCAGCAAATAATAAATGATGTTGTGCGGATTTTTTTTAATGAGGCCAAATCAAGGTTTGAACGCGTTTCACGAAATGGACAAGTATTCACTGCTCCGTTAGGGTTCAAATGCTGGTATTTAACCTCTAACCCCTTCCAGATCTACAGTCTCTGTACTGCTAATCAGTTTAATCAACTTCTAATTCTTCCATACACGTTTTTCATTGCAGTTAAATATTGAATTTTTGAAACAGGTTATTTGTAATGGATGCTCGGGTTTTATCATGAAAAAATCTGCAGGTTTTTTTACATTTTAGTGTGACAAAATGATAATCAGTAGCTGAGCACTAAAACTGAAAAAGTCACGCGACGTTTTATGCAACGTTAATGTCAACTGGAACCAGCCTCTATGACAGCCTTTATACTCAAACCTTTTTTATCATCACTTAATGAAAGGTGGGCGTGCTTAACGCTAATAATCTTTCGACTGGCATGCTGTTCACTTCGCTGTAACTGCACTGTACTGACTGCACTGTACACATCAAAAGCCATAAGGTCATTAGCTGTCTAGGGCCTGATCAGACACATACTCATAGCTATACGTATCACGTACTTCCTCTCTGATGATGGGTCACGATGAACTCTGTTTAACACAGGGAATAGGAGATATATCCCGGTTTTGAGATGTATCAGGCTAATTCCGAAAATGACATTTTGCGTTAATGGGGTGCTCAGTAAGCGAGACATTTCCCAGTGTTTGTTTCTTAGTATTTTGTATATTTGTATAAATGGAATTCTGAATGCATTTAAGTATACTTCTGTAGTGTTTGTGGCTTTGACATTTAATATTGACAATTATGATATTTGTCATTGTATCTAGCTCTGGAAAAAATATGGTAGTCCAGACTTCACATCAACCTACCACCCTGCCCAAGATGAATGGATGGATGATTCATTTGGAGATTTTAGCCAAGGCTTCACCAAAGTAATATTTCTCAAAGTGTTTCTGAGTCATACTATGTAACACAATGTTAAAAATATATCAGAATGACGATGGTGAAAGAATTTCCAGAAAATCCATTGCATTCCGCAGTGTTACCCAAAATCATGCAGTATAAACATAAAATCCTGCCAACTAAAGCTTTTCTGTATTCAGCTTTGTATTCTGAAATTATAAAGAATTACTGCATTTTCAGTGAGAAAATGGCTCTTCCTCTCCATTTTATTAGCTTGTAATTTGTTTAATTCAGTTAACCAAGGCTGGCAGGGACTTCTTGAATTGATTGGACTTCCCTGTATCAACTCATCCTGTGCGATTGTATCTGTCTAAGCTACTGTGAGCTGGTGTATATTTCGGAGTACCTTTTCACCTAAGTGTGGCATGACTGCTACTTCTGCTGTCTGTAACACCATCATTCATTTGGCGAGTAAACGTTTGGTGTGTGCCTTGCTCCGTGTATATAAGTGTAACCATAGCGATTTGATTAAAATGTGTCATTTTTAAAATGACTGTTGTTGAATACACCTGTGGGCATTATTCTTACACAACAGCCTAGTAATAGGGTCACAGGCAGTGTTCCTTTACACCAATAACCAGGTGATGAGTGTGGTGAGCCTGAGCCTGTATGCGCAAAAGTCCAGTGCAGCACTGGTAAATACTAATACACTTTGTACACTTCGTAATATCACACGCAAATAGACTTTTGACTAATATGCCAGCTGGGATAAATAAACACACCCACACAGAAATGTCATTATTTCAAAGTTCCTTTGCTAATCATTGGTTTAAACCAAAATGTATAATTTACTCTTGTAGACTGAATTCAAATATATTGATTATGGTCCGAGAGCACAGTTTAACACAGCTTTGATTCGTCTGGTGAGACAGGTCCTCTGTATTCTCCATTTAAGGTCATTGTTGTGAGGTCTTTGGCCTGGGGTCTAGGGGTGTTTGTTTGTAATCCTGAATTCCTTTAGTTTTGGAAGAGCAGCTTATTTGAACTGGCTCTGGGCTGACATCTGGGAGAATGGAAATTGTAATACGCTGGATCTAGTCCACGCCCGACTGTTTCTCCCCCTGGTGGGCTGCGCATACTTGAAATGGGGGGGGGGGGGGTAACTTTGAGCTTTGGAATGAGTGATGCTCGTTGTCCAAGGCCAGCTGAGTGGGGACAGAGGGAAGTGAGTCGTTCATCACGGAGGAGGCAGCTTTGAAATCACCGTTCCTCTAATTCTCTCACGGCCAAATGCCCAGAAACTATGGGTACATTAAAAAAAATATTTACTTCTTTTGCGGTTTGTGTCGTCTGAGCAGGATCGAAACAGACATCATGACTGCCAAGTATAAAAATATTTTAATTTTATTGTGTCTCCGAGAAGACTACACATAAAAGCAGCCCATCCACTGTGACATGTCCCTCAGGAGCACAATACAAGCCTCTGGGCAGGTCTCACAGCATTAAAGGCCCAGCCTAATGCATTGTGGGAAAAGGGCAGCCATTTGTGTATTTCATTCACGAAACACAACCAGTCATTACAGGTGCTGGCTGATATTTGACTGGCTTTGTCAGGTGACACTTTATCATTCATATCATTAGACATTCTTTCTCATTCCAGCTGCCAATTGCACTTCACAGACCACATTCATAGCAGAATGTGCTAGAACATAGAACCACAATCCCGTAGCTGTGTGCGCATAGACCCCTATCTGGCACAGGATACAAATGCCACACAACTTCGATATTCACAAATTAACTTGCGGTCTGATTATTGTAACACTGTTCTCTTACATTTTGGTTTACTGTACGGCTCACATGTAATGCAAACTCTTCTTATTTGCAGGGTATTGGAGAAAAAGCTCTCTTTTTAATTGCCATTGTCAGTAGAGGTGCACAGTGGCATCATTATCTATATCTGTAAATGTATAGGTTCAACCAACAAAATTATCTATATTCCGTTATATAACCGGCAGTGGGTGTGGCTTATACTAGAAATCCCCTTAAATTTTATTCTCGAACCTTATATTCATTCATCATTATTGTGCTTTAGCTAAACTAAGTTTTATGAACACCCCCTGACAACCCCCCTTTCATCCGGGGATGTTAAAGAATCAGAAACTGAAAAAAAAAAAGTTTTAGAAATCAAAAGATTCTGTTTAGCATTGGAAATAGCTTGGAATAATCTTAAATGAAGCGGCATTTGTGTTTGTTGATGTTAACGTTACTACATTTCACTAGGAAAACATGAGTTACTACTTTATAGCAGTAATTACATAACAGCAATGCAAGGTAAAACAGCAGTTTCTGTCATTATTTCGACTTTTATTAAAGGACGGAATTAACACAAACAGTGGGTATAAAAAAAGGTTTTTGGGACATGAAACAAATAAATCTGTTAGGGGGAAATAATTTAAAAATGAGAAACATACAATAAGCTGGTTGCATATGTGTGCACATCCTAAAAGTTTCAACTTTGTTGAAGCACCTTGAACTTGGAAAGGAGCTGGCAACAGTCCAAAGAGAACTTTTCCTAACTCCTACTCCCCCAGCAAAGGATCCTAAGCAGGGACCTGATGCACCGGTGAATGAGGAGGAAAGCTTTTGTAAGTTACACTGGAGTTGCAACCACCTGACCTCTGTCATATAAGACACTGAGACGCCTGTTCACATTTCGACATCTAAATCAAGCCAATATGCAAGGCAAAACAAGCCTCTTGTGGGCTGAGCATTTCTCTGAAGGAGTTTACGATTCCTTAAGCTTTTATCCATTACCAGGAACTGGTTGGGATTGAAACACTACACACAATCGTATATTAATTTACTTTGCTTTTGGCATTTAGTTCCATTTTCGGATTTCGCATAAGAAAGTCATAAAGATACAGGGGCTAAATGCATTATAAAAGTAACTAAAAGCAAAGCAGAAATAAGTATGTGAGCAACATTACACGTCAAAGCAAGCAAGAGGCACAATGATTGTGAAAAAGCACTGTGGCTTCTCACCCTCGATTTCCACCCAGTGCCCGTGCGTGGGTCTGCCGCTTTCTCCCTGCATTTCTGGTTTCTGTCCACAATCTGAAAACACCTCATTCAACCAGAGCATCATGCTAGCAATGCAACAGTCTTGGGTTTGAATTCCTGCAAGTGCATGACAATTTTAACCCTTCCATCTACAGTACATTGCATTAGAAAAGTGTCAGATGGATGTAAATGGTTATATAAGCTGGTGGCTCTAAACTGCTCATAATGTGTGGTTGTTTGAAAGCATGGCTAGGCTCATAGTGACCCTGTATTTGCTTTATAGATAAATAGATTTTTATTTACCATCTGTACAAGTATGAGGACAGGAACAATTCTTTGGTCTTCTATTACATGTACAAGAGATTTGTCATGTGCTATCCAGTTTAGAGCTTTGCCAAAAAATATATACCATGAAGTTATCATGTAATGCAGGCTGTATGCGTTTCTGGATTTCAGGTCCTGGTGTAATTCTCCTTTTCTGACACCAGAGGGCATCATAACATCAACACACTAACTTCTTATACACGCCTGACATTAAGGTTAAACCAAGAACCGAAATAACTCTCTCTTCCAAACCAAATACTACTCACTCAACATAAACGGAATCTTTCTGTCAGTCTGGATCTGTGAAATCCACAAATAAGACTGACCCATTTCCTTTTCATTTTGATGGACTTGAGTAACTGGTTCTGGGTAGCATTCATCACAGCACTCAGGGACAGCTGGGGAATTTCCGGTTACCACAGCATAAAGCCAGCTCTTCAGGTCATTCCTGTAACTTAGGGCTGCCCAACTCCAGTCCTAGAGGGCCATGATCTACCAGTTTGCAGATTTCCCTGCTCAACACACATATTAATCAGCTAATTACCAGACTTGAGCAGGGAAATCTGCAAACTGTGTTAGATTCTGCCCCTCCAGAACTGGAGTTGACCACCCCTGCTGTAAATGAAATCTCTGTTTTTCATCAACATAACAATGATAAAATTGAAACGTTTCAGAAGTCATCTGAGATAAATGATCGTTTTCCCTTCTGAACCTTTTATGAAAATGGTGAAAAACTTAGAAAGCTGGAAGATGGATAGATGGATGGATCGATAATGAATGGGTGTGGATTTTCTTTATTCAGCTAGCATCTTGTCTTACTATACCATGTTTGATATGCTTTTAGATTAAAGAAAACATAAGCTGATTTCCCATGAAGTTCTACAGTTTAATTGGTTATCATCCACTGATTGAGGTAAGTTGACTGGATCTCTGCCTATTAAAATTCTGAGAACCATGCTTGTGGACAAGACCTGTGGAAGTTATTATAGGCTGAGATAAAGCACTCAAACTAAATAGTGTTTGTTTTATTCTTTTTTATATAAGAAACCACGGTAGCTACAGTTGTTCAAACACGCGTTACTGTTTGCTTATCTCGCGTGTCTCGCGTGCTGAACTCTTCCTGACCTCTTAAGTTATGCTAATTTTCTCCCAGGCGCTATAAAAACATTGTATAAAAAAGTAGTATCGGGTTTAGAAGGATTCCGATCCCACTCCACAATACATTTTTAGGAAAATGGATTCAGTGGGAGGCATAGCAACATCAGGAGCTGGATTTAGGCTATCTTTCCATGACGATTCACTTTGGAATTAATGAAACCCAGCCGATCATGATCAGACAAATTGACTTGTTTTAAAATGGGCTAATTTCTAGTCATTTTACGTTAGCCAGTTAAAGGTTACAGGTAAAGGCAGTTTTGATTCCCGTATAAATGTTAAAATGATCGTCTTGTCCCGGGAACTTCGTTACATACTAAACCACTGTCCCAAAGTTTAGTCATTAAAAATAAACAGCAGTATACAGTCTGAGATCTGCATGCATGAAATAAACGAAAATTATAAATAAATGATGAATGTTCTGCTGGCAGAACACGGCAGCGGGAGCGGGTACGCAATGCAGAGGCACTTCATTTTACGCGTGTATTTTTCTACACAAAAGTATTTCGTGTGTGGGGAGTAAAATATCTTTGGACTAAATCTGTTTCCTTCATCTATGTCCAATTAGTTGATGAATGTCACCCCCTTTAAAGGAGCCGGAATACTCCAATTATTGACCATTTACATTTTACGCCACTGTTCTCGAATGCCATTACGTCATTGACCGCGCCAGCTCTTACAGTCAGAAGCGCTGTCCTTCTCATGACATCGTCTCCTGTCCCCTCCTTGTGTTCCTTTTTAAGTCTCCGGTTTTCTGCTGTCAAGAAATATGCATCAAATATGAAGACTAGACTTGTGGCATCTCAGCCTTAATGCTTTGAATACTTGGCTACCCTGACAGAGTTTAGTGTTTCAACGTCCTGATGCTCTGTGATTAATGGCCAAAAAAAATTGTTCCAAAATGGGAAATATTTTGAATAATATTACAAAATGAAAAGCTAATACAATTTCCCTGTCATATATATAAAATTAGCCAGCAATTTCCTTAAGTATCTCAAAATAAAAAACTTCTCGCTGTTCTTATTTTAGCAAAGCAGAGACTGACTTCTCTGATGTCTTCATAACTAAATCATACCCTTTAGTCTTTGAAATGTATATTCAATATTCATTCAGGAACATTCCTGGACAGGGAGACAGGGAAAGATGCTGCCTTGGGCCACCCTGGTTCTGACAGATGAGTTCATAGAAGCTGAAACACGCTTGGGACGAACTTGCTTCCCTCTGTTTTGACCGTAGCTCCTCTGCATTTCCCTGGCATGGTGTCTTTATGTGAGGAACACGACCTGCAATCTTATTGTTCAGGTATCCAGCACCCGAGCAGAGATTAGCCTGCCAGGTGGTGCAGTCAGAGTGATCACCCGCGGCCTACTGCAAACAGTTGACGTCAGCCGTCCTGGAGGTGACCGCGCCATGGTGTGCAGCACAGACACCCAGTGCAGGCCTTTCTGTGCACGCGAGGGTGGCTGTCATCTCTCATGCGCACAGTCATGTCTGTTGAGGGTAATTACACACTAAAATAATTTCTGATGGTACATTACAGGCATATACAGTAACCTAATACACAGCGACTTATATGCCTTGAATTTCCTGCCGTGTCTAGGGAAAGTTGTTTTGGATAAAACTGTTGTGTATGCAGTGGTAGATCATGGACAAGATAGCCAATTGCCCAGGGAGATATGTTATGAGGGGACACCCATTTAGCAAATCCCCCCCTCCCCACAAACCACCATGAATCTTTTGCTGTACCAGGTGGTGGAGTTTGTTTCAGGGTTCCCAGGAGTGAAGCTTTGACCGCCACTTCTCATTTGTACATTCTATGTATCTAGGTTGGGGGTGGTGTTTGGCTTAGTGGGCTAAACTGGTTTAAGCCCAGCCTCACCAGAATAGTTACATGCCCAGGGGCCATTGAGCAGGGCCCTTAACCCCCAGGTCCCTTTGTGCCACCTCTTTGTGCCACCCCTTGTACGGCAAGCAAGATGGGGCGAAAAGTATTTCCCTTCAGGGATTAATAAAGTATCATTATTCCATTCATTGTACTGGACTCGGGGAACTTGGTGTACCTCATGTAATGACTCAACTATCTAATGACGAACACAGAAAGAATAAGGGGGTAAAGGGGACACCCCAAACTCAGCCATTACTCTCCCGTGCCAGATTTTCTGCCCAATGGGTATTGAGTCCTTTAGACATGGTTCTGTGGGAAATAAGAAATCAGTGGAACTGGATGGAACATTCTGGAAAATGGCGCGGAGAGTAGGGACCCAAGGTTCACGTTTCTCAATAATTATCCCCTACAGCCAATACATACAGCTGACGGCTGTCCTCTTCCTCTATGGGGTTGACAAGAAGGTTGTGAGTCTGTCCTGAGGGTAAGACCACTATGCTACAGAGCATGGATTTGTAACCTACTGAAGGCTGTCAGTAGGATAGGCTCCAGACCCCACCAAGTAAAGAGTCAACCTGAGTCTAGTGGGTAAAGAAAATGGATGGACGGCAGTAAAGGAATTATGAAATATCTCCTTCTGTTGATCATCTAGCCAACCTCAATAAAATGTGCACGTAGAACAAGATCATGTTCACCGCAGTGGCACTACCTGCCACGCTGGGCCTCAGCAACCCCAGACAAAGAGTCCCCATGTCACCACTGATAGGTCTACTCAACATACTCAACCAAGCATGGGAGGCCAACCAGAAGCTACATCTCCTCTTCTTCTCCTGGTGTGATGATTCTTGTGTTTTTGTAGATGAATAGACACAGATGCTGGATATGCTAAACAGGCCGTCCTTATCACCACAGCGATAAGTTCAGGTTAAGGAGAGATGGCAGAACGGAGGAGAAGAAAATCTGCTACCGATAAGCTTCCTGCTAAGTTCGGGGGCGAAAGCTGCTCTGTCCTGCAATGCTGACAGAAACAACAAAAAGAGTGAGAATCAGATAAAAGGAAAACCTGCAGGAAGTTCATGTATAGTCATGGAGACAAGGCTTAACAAGAAACAAAGAATGACTGCTTAGCTCTGGGCTGTTAGTGCTGGGGTGTGTCACGGCGGCTTGTGATGAGGACCGCAGCATATTAATTACATGAAATGTCCAGGGACTGCAGATGAAATTTTGCTTTTTAGCAAACTCTGGGACAGTTACTAACTGCATTGTCCCTGCCAAAGAAATAAGTAAGTAAATGAGTAATAAATCACCGAGATGCCTGACTCTCCCATCTCATCTGGAGAGCTCAGGACCCGCGGAGGACATCAGTCATGTGTGGATGGAAGAGAGGAGCAGAGGTGTCAATTTCAGGTCCAGAAAGTAAAAATCCAGACCAGGATTTTGTTTCAACCAACTAGTTGAGCACTC
>JAODKN010000063.1:26640574-26662553 GCA_026774425.1 Petrocephalus zakoni
TGTACCCACTTCGCTGTTTTTGCCCAGACTTTCTGGGGAATTTTTTTTCCCTAATTAAATCTTACCCTGTTAATTTACCCTTTTAACCCCCCCCCCCCCCAATAAGAAGTACCTCATTCCACCATAATAATTCAACCACTTAAACAAGTCACTCACATGTGCACTGTATAAAATGCCATCATTAAACTCCATCTAGGGGGTTCTGAAAGAATCACTGCAGCGGGAAAACTCGATATGCCATCTTGCTCATTCCACCAGTGGCAAATTAACTTCTCTGGGGGGCCCTAAGGTCACGTGGGTAAAGGGCCCCCGAAGTGGGCCATTGGAAATATATAACACACACTCAAAACAAAAGAATGTCAATAATATTCTAACTGAAGTGCAGGGGGGGTCAGGCTGGAAGTGGGAATGCTGTTGGTAACAGATGGGGCAAATTTAAAAAAATGTATCATTGCCTCTTTTGCTGAGGTTAGTCTTGAATTTTTGCATACGTACGTTTAATTGTATTCTCTGCACGTCTGTTCACAAGTTGTCAACCACTCTAGCGAGATAATATCATTCAAGGGAGATGTGATTAATCTTGTATCTTTATGTCGTTTTCTCTGTGTTCATTTGGGCTAGATTGCTAGTGCATTGCAGCTGAGACGGGGGCAACTTTGTCTATCCTGAAAACTGTTGCTAAAAATGCAAATAACTAGGATATTGCTATCATTTAAATGACCATGTTATGTTATATCCTTAAATGTAACTTCTGACAATCCTGCCTTCATGGGGCCCCTAGTTTTCGAGGTTCCTAGGCAACCACCTGCCCTTGCCCTATGGTAAGTCTGACTCCTGTGTTCCACACATTTCCAGCATTGAGGAAGTATACATTTTTCTGTTGGTGTCTGGCTTGATCTACTACTTTTGATATCATAAATGCTGAAGGCTGAGTGGAGGCAGGGCATAAGGAGTTTGCCTCCTTAAACCACAGAATGAAACTTCTTCTGGTCCCTTTGCCCTTGGCTTCAGCTGCTTCAGGTAGCATCCAGTTTAATAGGCAATAAAACTGAATTTACAATCCACTGTATCTTCCCTGGCCGCCCTCTGTAGATCTTGTAGAGCTTTGAAGACATTTACGTGTGACGTGCTTCAGAATGCCGGGATCTACACTCACATACCATACTGGCTTTCTGGTGTGTTTGGCCGCGCCTGCTTCTGGCAAGGATACATCCTTTTGAAAGTCAAATCAGTGATGTTCCTCTTTAAAGCTAAACTGCTGCTGGTGTCATAATAAAATGTCATTATGGCCCAATTGAAAACGCAGCCGTGTTCTGTACTGTATCCATCTTCATAGTGGGAAGACGTGGGGAAAAACTGGAGGGGAAAGCAGGAACGAGCTCTAAAACAAACAACCCGTAGGTGTGGGATGATGGAAAGATTAAGAAGGATATCAACATCGGGACCAAAATGAGGTTTGGACCTTTAAAACCTATGCATGATAAATACTGTCTACCTAAAAGCAAATTACTAAATTCATAAATCACTATGCAAACATGCATATATAATGTAAATGTTATTTCATTTTATGACATGACATGTACAAATATGTATCATACATGTGAATAGATACAAGGAGCTGTGAGAGTTATTCCGCATTTCATACTGCACTTTCTCCAAATTCAGCCAAGAGTTACCAAAAGCGTTTGTGTCCTTATGGTGTTGAGTTTGTACATTTCGCCTGTTAAAATGACTAATGACTAAAATGACTAAATCTGACCAGTGATTTATATTACCTATAAACAGCTGTACATCTCACTGCCTGGCATAACATTGAGGGCACACACTTCATCAGAGAAACCCCAATTCCCAGGCAGACCTGCCAGTCTGCGCCTGTAATTAGGATGGAGTCACTCCAGCGATGTTGGCAGATAAAGTGAATGGGAATGTGTTTAGGTGCACGGGGGGGTTGGGGGGTCTCACGGGTCTCACTCCCACCACCGATATGCCCACTGGGATGGGGACTACAATAGGGCCCCTCATGCTATGTGCCAGTGTGTCTTACCGAGGGTGGGGTCATATTCCCAGATGAATCGCTTGGTCAGGAATCTCACTACCAGAGCTGGAGGGGAGAGAGAGAGATAAATCAGTCAGCCAAAGACACTGAGGGCACATCACAGTATCCTTCTCACCAAGGTCCCCATACTCAGTGATAAACCCACTGTAAGAAAAGGATACCTTTCTCTGTCCCTTTAGTGGAATCTGAATTCAAAACCTACACAATTATAAGATTGTTGTCTTTTAGTAGCTCTCGTCCTATAATTATTTCAGACTGACGCTGTAAGCTTAGCATCTTGTAGGTTTTGAAACTGTAATTGTAACAGAAACCTTTCACATCAGGGCATGATCAGATGAGGGTGGCAATAGTACCTCAGACCTCCAGGGTTGTCCCCAAAGTGAGGTAAAACTTAAAACTTCCTTACTTTTGGGGACATGTCTTCAGGTCCAGTTATGTTATTGTAATTTTTCCATGAACATTTCCATATAGTACCATATTTAGCATAATCAAAAAATGCAGATGAATTAACCATGTGATCAAAATATAGCAACTAAAAGCCCGGGCAGATTGCTTCTCACTGAATCAGAGAATCGTGACGCTGGGAGTGTACAGGAATATCTCACATCCTTTGTTCAAAAGCCGTTTACCTCCTGGTCATTAAACACGCAACAAAATGCCACTTGATTATAAACCAGGCTATTTAAAGCCTGTCCACTAGCAACATTACAGACGTTTCTAGAAGCACAGAGTCACAGAAACACTGCATATTCCTGCAGCCACTCGATATACCTCCTCTACTGTAAATCAAAGCCACATTGTCCATTTTGTAATAAAATCAGCGACAGCTGGAATCATATCCTCACGCAAAAAACGAGGCATTAAAATTTTTATTAGCCTCTTGATCTAAAATGGCCACAGAACTAAAGCATTTGTGAAAAATATGTTTTTTTTGTGATGGCAAACAGATCACCAGGACTGGAGTGATTTTATCTGCACCCTCAACATGAGTCAGACAGCTGTAACCTACAGCTGCTTTGCTCTGTAACTTAAACCAGCTAAGCTGTACAGATATAACTGTTCTCTCTGCATCTGAAACATAACAAACTTGCTCTCAGTACAATAGGTCATAGTTGGGTAATTCCGGTCCAGAGAGTAAAAGTCCGGACCAAGTATTTGTTTCATCCATTTGCATATAAACAGTCACAGTCACAGAGTACTCAACTGGTTGGTTGAAACTAAATCTTGGTCTGGACTTTTACTCTCTGGACCTGAACTACCTACCTCTGGTCTTATGGGTGTCCTTGCTCCCTGACCTCACCCCACTGCCCAATTTATCCACATCATCCCCAGGTTTCACAGTGTTAGTCTCGCCATTGAAAATCTACCATGTCCTACAGCACGGACCCATTGCGTTTTCAAAAGTCTGAAAATCTCTTGCAGGCCTCTGGGTTTTTTCCACATCTTCCCAAGGAAATGCAGGTTTGTTCAGAGCTAAGTCATTCATCAGCCCACAGAGGGACAGCATAGCTTCTTTAGGCCATTCCATTAGCTTGCAGGTTATGACACATGGACGGCCGCATTCCTGGCAGGAGAGCTGTGTTAGCACGCACTACTGTTCTTATAGTGACATGGTCACGGTTTGCTGCAGCGTGCATTGCTGATAGGCCATGACTATTTTAATAGCTGCCTGTCAGGTGTCTGAATGACTCCTAACAGCCCCGAACAACCTGCTCCATACTCCATACTCAGTCTAGCAAAGGCACTTTGCAACTGAAAGGGACAGTGTGGTTAGGAAATGCATTCCTTTTGAAATAGAAACGCCATTCATCTCCACTGTTTTTCTTTCTAATGATTGGCCTCACTGACAGGGGTACCGTAAAGGGAGGGAGGGTGATTCCAAGGGCCCCTGAGTGACAGGGGCCCTTGAAAATGTGGAATATAATTGGATTTGTCTGGGTTTGGGGCCCGAAATGATATGCTTTCTTGGGACCCAAAATCTCTAGCTGCTTCCCATCTCCGTGGAGGTTATTCTGGACATTATTCTGGACATTTGCCTCGAACAGATTTCATTTAACCCATTCATCAGACTTCAGGGTTATTATTATGAGGCAAACAACCACATTAAATCTGATGACTGCAGCTGGCAAATGGGCTCATTTGGTCTTCAGGTAAACTGCACGTGAACGACTTGAGGTTTAAGGGTTTGCTCCAGGAACAGAATCATGTCGCCCGAAGGCCCCTTCGCTCGCTGGAAGGCGCCGGATGACTTGCTTGCTAAAAACTTCTTTAACCTACTGCATACTTTTGCATGTTTATTGAAGTTGTCCGTCGGCAAACAGAAGGGAAAAAAAGAGAATATTCACACCAATTTGCTTAGCATGCACATAAACAAAGCCAAGTCACGCAACTGTAAACTGAGTCCGAAATTACTCTCTTCTTGTTAAACTAATAACGGGCGACAAGTTTTCCTGGACACAGCTGAGGTGACGGCTCATTGGAAAAGCAGTTTGTTTTTCTTAAACTCCAGATGAAACTGTTTACTGTAAGCAGTTCTACACGTTAGCGGGAATGTTTAAATGTGGAGCATTGTCCGGCCTTACACACACACACACACACACACACACAGTCCCACTCTCAGGTGATTGCTGGAAGATGCCGCGAGTTCCCGGCACGCTTTCCACTCGCACGCTCCGGCACAGGGCGCCTGGCCACACGCACCACAGCTGCCCGACTCGGCAGCCCGTGTGCATCAGCCACTGCAACCGGGAGCCAATTAGCTCCTGGCAAAGCCAGGAAACAAAACGATCAGTTAATAGGAAACCTGCTCTCCTGGCCCGTCTCGTCCCATTGTGCCTGCTGGGCAAACACGAAAAATAGCCATTACCGACTGATTCAAAAAGGCATTCTTTATGGTAATGAGGGCATGCCTTCGGTTTATGCCACACAAAAATATGTTAGGAGAAAAAAAATACATTGTACATTATAGCAGTATTGATATACTAACCAGGGGCTGTTTATCACCTCCAATGTATCACTGCGCAGGAATGTTGCCCTGAAGAAACATGGGTTTCAGATGTTCTAACATCTGACCACTGGGTTATTGTGCTGCCTGTGCTCAGTATTATTAAAAGTTTTGCAAAATCTGCAGGGAAGCTCTGGGTTTCCTTTCATAAAGTCTACGTTTCCATGTCGACCCGCTCACTCTGATTCCCGAAACAGAGCCATGAAAACTGCGACATTAATTCCGCTTAGGAGTCTGTTCTCCCACAATACAACCGAGGGCGCAGACCGAGTCAGTGTAAACATATGAGTCACTCACTTCCTCCGAGCTCGGGGTCAGATTTTCATGTCAGAATATCTGCTACTGCTGGAAAGCTTCCAAGACCCCGTCCATCAGTGGCCGGTCTATTCCGCTGCGGTCAAATTACCGTTCCCTCGGCAACGAGTATCCCGGTTAACTAGCAGCAAAACCAATTTCAGGAATATAAGCAGTGCAGCGAATGAATGAAAATGCAATTATGACCAAACCGCAAATCCAGGAGACGGTCTTATCGCAAGCAGTCAGCTCACAATTTCCTTCTGGATAAATAAAGTATTTCTATCTATCTATCTATTAGCAGAAACCTGCCAATGGTTAGTATTTACTAACCATTACTAATAACAGAAAGTGCATGTAACCAGAGAGCCTAACCAGTACCTATGAGTCAGCAGGATGCTGGCAGCATGCACTACTCCTAAACAGGAGTCTTATCCTTCGCATCTTGGTAATTAAGTAAATAAACGTACCAGACAGGTCAATTTCCTTCCCTGCTCGAAAACCTCCAAAATACGCGGCCGTTAGTCTGCCACAAAGCCTCGTCCCTGTCATAATATTTATAGAAGAGCTCGGGAAACAGACGGCCGTGGTAAACAGGCCAGGAGACTCGGAAGCCGGCGCTGCGTCTCTAGAGTGCTGCCGTACAGCTTTGGAAAATGCATCTCACTCGTATGAAAGGGCAAAGATCACAGATAGCTTTCCCCGTAATGTTATTAACTGCTCCAGCTCACAGTGTCTCTGATGTAGATACCAGTGCCTAGGTGCAGCGTACTTCCAGCTATCGTGAGCGAAACAGATGCTCAAATATCTCTTCCGAGAGACGGGTAGCGCGAGCTGCCCCGATCAACTTGGGAGATTGGCCTTTTGTCTGATTGGACACTATTTTTAACGATCTTCGAGTGGGAACCTCGGCCATTATGCAACTTCACCTTCCTGTGATTGCGAAGTAATTAACATATCAGTCCACTGCAGAGATAATATAATAGCTGCGACTTGAGCACTGTGCTGAGTGCAGGCAGCTTCACTGTACGGTGCACAGAGCACCATTCCGCAAGCAGAACCCCCCCTACTTTACATCTGGGGTATCACAGGGGACTTTACAACCCCGCAGAGGCTTTTAAAAACTGTCGGTACAGTATGATATGGGATTGCAGCACCTGCCATGTGATCCCTGCCAGCTCCATGCTGTGGATCCTGGTTGCAGGTTTGAGCGATCCTGTAAAATTTGCTTTAGGTTGGACAAAGAACAGAGCAACAGGACACAGGGATTGGAGGACAGAGCCATGGAAAGAAAGACGGAGGATTTGCCATCAGCAGGGGCCAACATACATAGAAAGACAACCTCCATATAGTTTCCCTCCCTTTTAGGAGGGAAACTAGACTGAAAGAAAATAATGCAATGCTCTGTGGTCACCTGACTCACCCCCCACCCCCCCTCCACCGCCACCCCCCAGCCTCACAATAACAGCAAAAACTTTTTGGCAGGGCTCAGTGGAGGAAAGTGTGCACCCAACTACAAACGCTCAGGCTTTACAGTATTTTTCCTTTCTGTTCTTTATTAAAGCCACCATCAGAAAGTCTGACATGTAGAGCAGTAATACAGCCTTGATGTATTATGTACATTGCGTGATGGGAAATAGCAAAATCAGACAAGCCGCTTAACCGCTCGGATTTTTTTGTCTTTTTTTTCCGTGCATTGACATGACATCTGTTTTCTATATGTCTTCGTACCTCGCAAGAGCCCGCAGATAAAGATCGTTTTCCATGGAAAGGACAAATAGAGGAGCTGCTCAGATGTGCGTCTTCGAGTCTCCCCTAAGGAAAGACCAGGACCGTCCAGTTTCTTTAGACGGCCACCTTGTATCAATGGGACACAATGGCATGAGGACAGTTTCAATCCACCAAGCCCCTCTAGGTGTTTTAGATCTAGGGTATCGATTCGGGTGTTATTTCACACCTTTCTAAAGGACGACGCCTCCTTGATCTGGCTTCAGGGTGGCCTTGGGTTTCTGATATGACACCGAGTGCTGTGATGCGATAAACTCTGTGTAATTAATCCCAGTAATTAATCCCAGCATGAGTTTTACCTCTTTGTTGCATAAGAATGCTATTTATGTCATATATTACTTGTGTTTCTGCAGTGACTGAATCATAGAGCCTCCCTCTAAATCACCCCTGTAACATACTGTAAGTCACTCTGGATAAGATAAATGCCATAAATAAGACCAATGTGGAATACATTGACTTTGCAGCCTCTCAAGTAGGTAATGACATGGTTTGGGTACATGAGAACAATTAAGTACATCCTTATAAGTATATAAAATGCATGAATCAGATGCTTAAACACAGGAACTGTTCCCTGCATAAAAATCAGCTGTTATATTTAATTCCTTATATGAAAACATGACAATGCTTTGAAGCTGGAGAAAAAAACAACACAATGCATTTATCCAAGAATTCCATTAATACAGAGAAGTACATGACATCCAAGCAACTACTGGGATTACTGAACTTGAGTTTTGTTTTGTGGGCATTAGATGGATATTCAGTGTACAAGACCATTATTCACAAAACCAAATAGAAAGATTCTGGGAAGTTCCCACCGAAGAGACGTCAAGCGGAGCATTTACTACCAACCACTGCAAAACAAACAAAAGCATATTATAAAAATGCATACTGGACTGTCATTAAATACTGGGAGACTCGTAGTTCTCTCAAAGGCAAAGAAAGGATATTAAAAGACAAATGAGAAGTATGACTCATCTTGGGAGGACTGACCTGAATCGGCCAAGGGAGGAGGAGGAGGAGGTCTATAGCGGAGCACAAAGGCCTCCCTGCCTCACTGGGCACGTGAAAGCTCATTACGGAAACATACTAAAAGGAGAGGCAAACAAAAGCAGCCGGCCTTCTACGTTCTCCTGTAGCGAGGATAACAGCTGGACCACCCCTCGCTATTCTTCATTTATCCCTGTAATTGGGGCAATTCTGTCATTTTTTATGGTGGGGGGGGCATAAGAGAGACCATAATTCAGGACCAATTAAATATATGTTCCGAATTTGTGAATGACAAGAGAGAGAGCACACCAATGACCAATCAGCATTCAGCTCAGGCCAGTGTCCCTGTGGCCCCGCCCCTATATACACCCCTGCCGTGTCAGATAGGTTGTCTGTAGTGGCTGACTGTGTAACCCCTATCAGCTGGTCTATTGCCCCTCCCTTCAAATGGCATATTTCGCTTCACCACTGACCTTTTCCAGTCCACCTGGAGCCAGTCCAAGCAAGCATATGGCAGCAGGCAGGGGCACCACCCTGGACAGGATGCCAGCTCACCGCAGGGCACACATTCACACACAATATTTTAGAGATGCCAAGCCACTGACTTGCATGCCTTTGGACGAGAGGAGGAGGGCAGGCTGATCAGAGGCGACACGGGGAAACTCCACAGACAGGGCAGGAGCTGAACCCCCAACATCGGAGCCCTCCACATAAATGTCATTAAATAGAGCAGCATCATTCTTAGAAAGCACTCACAGGGATTATATTTGGTCTGATAAAAGGCAAAGCCTTCTGGTCAATTCAACTGAGCTGTTGCACCTTTTTATTTGATCACCATCTACATGTTTGTAAACGGTTAAGCAGAGCAGTATGTCCAAGGATAACGAGGGCCCGTTTTTGCATGAAATTCTGTTCATGCAGTGACTATGACAATAGAATGGAATGGAATGGAATGGAATAGAATAGAATAGAATAGAATAGAATAGAATGGAATGGAATAGAATAGAATAGAATAGAATAGAATAGAATAGAATAGAATAGAATGTGTTTATTGTCACGTAACCTGGTTGGAAATTGCATTTGCTACAATTCTGCTACATTCACGCAACGGCATGCTTTGAGAAGGCCATGTAATAGTGTACTGTATGTGTCATGTTATATATTGTATGGAAGGGGATATGAACGTACACGCTCAGTAAAGGCAAACATGTGAGTAGCAGAGCTATCTTGCCGGTATGATTAGATGATGGCTGAGAAGATCCGGCAGCCAGCACTGGCTCCCAGGGCCACGCTGCCCAGCAAACACTGCAGTGCCCTTACATTCTGTCCCACTGAGATGCCTCAAACTCAGGTTCCAATGTAAAGTAAAAAAAAAATAATAATCTGAAATACTGTTGATCCTCCAAAGGGCACGCAAAGATCTTATCTGGGAATTTTGGGAACAACCACCAAACAAACACCTCGAGTGGCCGATAACGCTGTTGATGACTCAAAGCCCACATGCGGATGATTCAGTGCAGACGCGAGGGGGGGCATGTCTCAGTTTATACCAGAGCATCTGTCCCCAGTTTGACTGGATTAGCAGCACAGGGTTTATAAACGACTTTGGGACTGTAAATAATGCCAAGTAGTGAACATAACTGCGGATTTGTTCCAAGCCATACAATGCTGTTCTCATTTCTGCTGCATGGTGACGCAGTCTTTGATGTCCGCTGTCCTCATTCCAGCATGTTTCTCGACCTCTCCAGGACGAGCACAGCGTGGTCCGTCAGCAGCATTCGGCAAAATCAACTTTGCTGCAAAAGCAGTAATTGGCATGCTTTACGACCACAATCAGACTATAAACATTTGCCAGGCCTCTCAATTTCTCATTCCCATGTGCAGGAATCTCTCCTGCCATCCACCCGAATCCCTAATTCCAGCCAACCTACCAGAAAAGCGGCCAAAGCTTTTAAGGTTAAAAAAATGGACAGTGAGGAAGCTCATAGACAGGACAAGAAAACAGAAGGAGAACGTAATTCTCAGAAAACAGGCCCCCCGAAGCAGCTCGTCCTGTCGTCAGGCAATATCCTGGCAGCTGTGTGGTCTGTTTAACAATTTTGACAGTCACTAATAAATGGTCATTGTCTTAACAGGCATGTTATGGGAGACCGTTGGTATAGTGTCTCACTTCTGCCCTAACTAGTTTGCATTTAGTTTATGTTTCTCTAATGCCGTGAATTTCACTGATTGACGAAAATGACACGCAAAAAATAAACAGCCGCAATCACGTTTTTTTTTTTTATTCTAATGCGTCTGCGTGAGAGCAGACGGCCAGTTACTTGAGTGCTGTGAAGAACCCTGTTTACAGCAACATCTGGACACAATGAATTTGATTTGTTAAAGAGAGCAGTTCCTAACAGAATGTGGAGTGGTGCGTCTTTCAGCGCAGGCTGCGTGAGACTCATACTGGGAATGTTTATTGGTCTTAATTATTTTTAATAAAAGCTAGCTGGATATGTCTGCCTGACAAGACAAAGTGATAAGACATCAAAGGCTTAAATATCTGAACTTTTCTGGTTAAACACATTTCCACAATGGCTGTACAGGTGGCACTATTCTTTATTTATTAACCTGAACGCGAAATATCAAGTTACATAAAAAGCTATAACCCATTTTATTCAGAAATCTCGCTACTCTCGAGAAGGTCAAAATACACACAATAAATCAATGCATTTTACTGCCTATTTAATCTCCATTAGAATTTCTATTGGTAGGTTTCTAGTTTGCAAATTTGCAAAAAAAAAAACAGATACCCTAGATAAAAATAAGGATAAATAAATAAAAAATACCTGGCTGCTAATTTTTCACTAGGTGAAGGACATTCAGTTCATTCTATGTCAACTTACCTGAGGGAAAACATCACCCTTTGCAAACAGGCACACAGACAATAGCTACAATTCCGAATTCAGACACATGCTTAACCCCCAGAGCTGGCCTGTGATTAAAAAAGAAGCCACACAGGCCCAACACACATACATACCAATCAATACATTTTTCTAAGTGGGTGGGTGTTGTTTGCCCTGCCCAGTGCCCCACGCAGCATACTGGATAAGGCATAATACTTTACATAATCACTTGTGACTGAATACCTTGTAATAAACAATAAAATTATTCCTGGTTATTATTACTATCGCTTTTGTTATTTCAGTCGTGTTAATTTTTGCTGTATCGCAGACAGCGCTCTTGAAGTACCATTTCAATAAACCTGTTCATTCATTTTCATCCGCAACGTTTGCATAATTAGGTGAAATCAGGGACATTTAGTACTTTAACAGCCTTAAAAGTACTTGGAGACTGAGGTTGTTTTTCCAATGAAGTACGTTTACCGGAATCGAGGTTTTAATTAAACTCTTGCCAAATTAAACATGGTAAGCTGAAAAGGTTGCAGGCTGCTCTCCTGTTTTATGAGTGTTTCCAACAACATGAGCCAGGATGTCTGTCTTCTTACAAGAACGGAATAAAGAGAAAGTCCGATCACTATTCTTTATTTGTCTATCGTGAAAATATAAATTGTCACATATGACACACTTCATTAACTGGGAAGCAATTAAATAGCTAGTTATCCAGTTCCTCCTCCCAGCAGGTTCAGTCAGGTTTTAATTCAGTGTTTTTTTTTTGGTGTACCTAACACTGTGCAAACTTCAAACTTTCTACACTGCCAGGTTTTCAGTTGCCAAACACTGGGGTTTACGCACCAAGCGGAGAATTTCTCCCAAATTTGACCATATGTTACTGCGATTTATATAGAGTACAAATATGAAATGCACTTATAAATAACATATTGTAAGGCTCACAGACAGGGGGTTGGGAGAAGCATGGATACCCTGGCAGTTTCTGGGGGCCTAGCACTTGCTTGGGGTCTTTGAATGGTTAAAATTATACTTAAAATTGGGGGGGGGGGGGGCACAAGGTTACGTTGTAATTAACATTCATTTTAAATACCAGGAATTTTATGAAATACACCAAACACCTACCTTGAATGGGCCAATAATTTTATTTTAATATACGGTGTAAATTGTGAATGAAATATAAGCGGCAGTATCTGAGTCCCAGTGAGCACACTGGGGTGGAGAGTACCTGATTTGCCCACGCCAGCCTTGCCGAACACCGCCAGCTTCACCTCTGCGCTCTTCGCCATGTCCGCCACTCGCCGCACTCGCCTTCGGTGAATCACGGCGCCCACGGGTCCCGGGAGCAGCGCGCCTCGCCTCACCGCCTCATCACCTGGGCTCCGCGGCAGCGAGCCTGCAGGGACGTTAGCGGGAATAGCATTTACACGTGACATGCGACTGGCGCTGGTGAGTTATGGCGGGTTACTAGTAAAACTTTGCAGGAGCAGGAAAACCGTAGCTGTTAGCAGCCATGTAGTCAACAGGAGTGCACACGCTACATGGAATTCTGCACATAAACAAACACATATGCCAGCTCTGTTTCACATCTACAGAGTTCTAGGATAAGAATTTAAATCCCTAGTCAATAAAATTCTAAACATATTAACATATTAAAAACACGTAACTCCTCAAAGAGCCCTCAAATTGCCCCCTGGGGCACGATACAGAGTGATAGAGCTGCCATTTTACCAAGCACGCAGTAGACAAAGTGAGTATGCCAATTTTATTTTAATGGGCATGTCTGTTCCTGTTTCTCCATGTAATTTGTGTATGAAGCCCACATTTATTTCGTTTTTGACTGGATATGCAGTTGGATGGATGGATGGATGAATGGATGGATGGATGGATGGATGGATGAATGGATGGATGGATGGATGGATGGATGAATGGATGGATGGATGGATGGATGGATGGATGGATGGATGGATGGATGGGTATATGGTGGCAGTAAGTCACTGTAGAACATTAACCTCATAATCATGCACGCTCAGGCTGGGTTACTTCTTATAGATGCATTAATGGCATATGAAATGGCCTACGAATGCTACGATGACCCGGGGTTTACATGTGTGCATTTGCCAGTCGGAGAGATCTATACAGAGCTTGGCTTGGACCTGTAATAAGGAGGAGCACTTCCATGGCAACTGTTCTATCCTTACCACATGTGGTAATGCTACCCGAGAAGCGGCACAAACCCAGCACGCCTGTACTGCAGCATCAGACTCCAGCTCTGAGCTGCGTGTTTATATGCCTGCAGGTGGCACAGCTCCGTAAACGTTAGGTCAGGGAGCAACGCCCTCCACTCCTCTCTGATCTCAGCTACTGCTCTGCCCAGGTCTGATGTCGAGGGTTTATAAGGCAAAAATGACTGCACTACGTTCCCATGACATCAGTCACATGGCAGAAAGAAGGCGTGGCCAGATTAGTCCAGCGCCGGGGTACTGGCACCTCAGTTCTACCCAGTCCGACACCCCCCAGCAACAACCTTCTGAAATACACTCACATAGTACACTATCTATATTCACTGCTCCCATTGGCACGGGAAGATGTTTTGAACTTAGGATGCAGAAAGTCGGAATGCCTAATAGACCTTACCTACATTTTTTTCTATCACTGGTAGCTATCAACGGTGGTCCTATTGAAGAAATAAGCGTAATGTCGCCTATGAGCTATTGCTATAGTGCTATATATAATGCTGTATATTTCTTTGATACAAACTGTAGGCTATCCTACAGTCTTCTGGCACTGCATTACCACCAGTAACCAGAAGGGGTGCTGGAGCACCCTCAGCACCCCTATTTAAAGCGTTAATGGATGCGCCTGTTGCTAAGGCGATTCACGGGCTAAATGAGGCTTCGGATAGACACAACAGACTCTCCACATCTGGAGAACCAGCACAGATCTTGGCCTCCAGGTCTCTTATGCAGCCTGCAGACTGTAAGACCCGGGGATGCTGTGTCCTGTAACGTTATTGTCAGCCGTGTGCCGAAGAGTCCCTATAATCCAACTGTCTCTTAGAGAAGGACCAGACAAACAAACTGCTTCTATATATACAGAGATTTATCAGCTGAAGTGGGCATAAGTGCCCGAGGGAGTCTCGGCTATGATGACGTCACAAGCAATCTTTTGCGGTAACCTGTCTGTGACAGCTGACTCTCATACGTGTTGTTTGTTGCCATTCTTATCATTTTTGGACTCCTAAGCTGGTGCATTTGGCACGGCACCACCGCATACCGGTTACACATCTCTGCTGTCTGTAATGCTTAGCAGCAGGTGAGACGCTGCTGTGCTCCACTGCCGCTTGTCTACTCGGTATTGCTCAAGGTCCATGTGCACGGCGCCCTAGGCAGGCTTCACCGCCAGCGCCTCCTGCCCGAAATGCGCTTGCTATGTCTGCGCCCCTCCAGAAGATGGCGCCCTAGACAGATGCCTCTGTCGCTTCATGCGTTGTCTTGCATTGTGTACACTTGATGGAACATGACTAAAGGAAATTAAACAAGGGGACTAGGGAAGATGCAAGCGCTTTGAGTGCTGTCAGACAGCCATGCAAACACTGTGCTGCAATACAAGAGACAGCATAGCTTATGTTTTAAAAAACAAGTATATGGACGCGTGTTTAACTAGAAGGTACAGTAATTATAGGTGACCTGGCTCCGCTAACGCTGTCGGGGATTTTTTTTTGCTTCATATTCTCAAGAACCGTTAAGCGATACATGCATTAGGAGCGGCAATGAGAGAAAATGACCGATATTCGTTTGATGATTTTCCAACCCGAAACCTTAAGCGATAAACTTCTAAAAAAGAGCCTATCTACAGTGAACGCTTAAATGCACTGGAAGTCACCGACTATTCAGCACAGGGTGCAAAATCAACGCCTTAAACAAAACCATGCTTTTACACACACTGAGCATTTTTTACATTTTTCTTTACTCTTTTGGTCAGACTTGTTTCATGCAGTGCACAACATTATAGGCGTACAGATATAGGCTCCTTAGCAATTTCAGGATTTTGGAAGTAAGGCAGCTGCCCCGAAGTAAGCACAAAGTCGCAATTTCATTAGAAATGGAATTCATAATACATTCCCAACGCAGATAAACAGCTATTGGAAATATGTTGTGATATTTACTTTTGTAAATGTTATTCAGATGACAGCTTCTATTTTTATAATCCCGTAACAGGTAAATATCTTATTTAAATCTTAATTATAAATTGACACGTAAATCACATACAACCACACATATATAAACCTAAATGTAAACATTCATAAATATTTATCCTGCAAACAAGCATTCCGATTAATTTAAATTCGGAGTCATTCAAGGAAAGTTGTTCAAATAATTAGAAAGCAGCCTATAATACCAAAACACAACATCATGGCTATCGATTGCCGACTAGTGCCACAGTGACAGATCAGTGCGATGCAACGAGAGAAAAACATAGACAGCAGTGCGATTCTTATGGAATTGAAAATGTGTTCTCACCCAAGTATTAAGCGATGTTTTTTAAGAGAAAGCAAATCCAGGTTACTGGGCGGAATTCATTGACAGAGGCGGCAGCGCTGCCAGACGCGGAGTGCCGGCTCCGTGCGAGGATCCCCGCTACTTATCGTGCGACCTGCGGCACGCCGTACGCCGGCAGGAGGCTCGCGGTCAGCGCTAAGACGCGGACTGGAGCACACGCCAGCATCCGGGCTCTCCCGTGCGAACCACAGCAGTCGCCTTTGCCTTCTCATCTCTGCCTCGCCATCAAACATGTTGTTGCAATAAAGTCGAATGCAACCGACAGATTTTCCAAAATCAAGACTGAATCTGATATCCGCTATAGGCTATTGCAAAGCCAAAGTCCATTTCCAGCCAATTTTGTGGTTCGGTGTTCCGATCCAGAATGTCACAGTTTGATATAGAGGGGAATGTTCTTGTGGGCAGTTCATCAAAATATTCAATATGAAAGTATTGATCATTTGATTGCAAATGTGAAGAAAAGTCGACTGGCGCTCGCTTAATAAATGGTTGTCAAAAGATTAATCCTATATGCACGGGTTTTTTACTGCTGACTGGAATAGTGGCAGCCATTCGTTTACTGTATTTTAGCAGTTCTTACTTTCTCACACGTGGCGATAAATTTGCGAAAACTAAAGCTTTGGCTGTTTCAACGCCGTTTAATGAAGATTGCCAGCATTAGACTAGCCAGACTGGTACGAAAATAGGCCGCGAAAGCTCCTTTATTGATGAATCTTCTCCCGCAAATTGAAACAGATCTAATCAAGTGAGCAGCCAATGCCGTTAACGGAAAGGTGCCTGTCTATGTACATTCATTGTAGTAACCTAGATTTGCCCCCCCGAAAACGCTGAAGACCGAGGACAAGTCAAGCAACCTACAAAACGCGCGCTGGAAGCAATAAACGCGTATTTTTTCCTCCATAATTATAGATAATACGTTCATATTGTCACGTCATGATTCTCTGGATACATTTACCTAAAGGGCACATGCATAGCTTGATTTCATATTTCGTTTCATATATCGTTTGAATATTTGTTTGGCATGTGTATCTATAGTAACTATATGCAAAACGGCATTTAAGAAACACTTTAATATCTATAAGTATAACCGTACACTTAACAAACTCCATCTAAAATAGCGGGATATAAGTACGACAGACAGTCTCAGCGCCTGAGGAAATGGAAATGACGGATCGCTTAAAGGTCACAAATTATAAAGCAGCGCGCATGAAATGCCGCCTTCCAAATGACAAACAGCTCGGCATTTGTATTGGGTTAAGAAGAGCAGGGAAAAATTAACGGAAAACAAGGCCTGTGATGATATATGAATATGACTTTTTGGGGTGGCACCAGGGCCGAACCGGTCACCTGGTATACGGAGCATTTTCCCAGTGGCCCAATCAATAAGTGGTTTGGGACCATGAGGGACCGCAAAGTCCAAGGCTGATTCTGGATCCCAGCCTTGCCGGTGACACGGTGTTTCCGTGGTTCACACTGTTGCCTTAAACGCGCACATTTGGGGATCTGAATCCCACACCCCGTGTCCCTGATGTGGAGTTTGCATCATGTGTTCCCTGTGGGCTTCCTCCGGGGACTCTAGTTTCCTCCTAGAGTCCCTCCTAGTTCTCTAAATTGCCCATATTCTGTGTGTCCCAGCCTTGTGCTCTAAGCTCCAGATGCAGATATAACACAGTTTCCCCCCAGTTAAAACAATCTCTAAGAGCTTTAGGAAACAAATTCTCAATCTCTGGTCCATCTTGCAGTTCTCCAGGCAGGCACACGGCCAGCCAACATGATGGTAGGTAAGGTGTAGGCCTTTAGCAGGAGCCCTCAGCTAGTATATTTTGGCATTTCCCAAAGTCCAAATGCGTCTGTTTTAGTTGGAGACTTAAGTGTATTAAATTTTCAGTTTTACTATGTGTAAAGTAATGGAAATACTGACATTGGTGTTAGATTATATAATATTTGCTTATGTTTTAAAAAAAAGAAAACAATTACTAGTTTATCAAAGCCAGGTTTCTTTCCCCTTCATCAATATCACTGTAACCGCTTTGCATCACATTTGGGGAGACTCATTTCCATAACAGCAACATCTACCCTGCTTCATGTAAAGGAGTGAAGCTGGTTCTGATCACTGATGTTTTGGGTTAAATGGGTAAAGGTCCATTTTGGGGGAGGGTTCCCTTCAGGCAGTAAAAACCAAACAGTTCACAAAGTACAGCAACAAATTTGGGGCAGCATGCATTATGCAATCTAGGTAAACATGGATTGCATAAATTTATATTGGAGAAAAGTATCTGGACCAGAGAGGAGACTCTGCGGCCGCAAAGCTGCCACTTAACATCAGAACGTCTGTACCTGCTGCCAACTTTGAGCGGATGTCAAACGAGATGTCGACAGTACAAAGGAGAACGGGCCGGTGCTGAAGATGCGGGACAGTATAGTGAATTCCTCGAGCTCCGCTGTCTGTGAAAGTTCAGCTGTGCCGCTCTAACGTGGACAGAAGTGTCCTTGTTGTGAGAACAATGCACAAAGACGCATTTCTGGACGGACAAGATAAGAAACCACAAATCACCCTGGAATACAATCCCAGCAAATTATGTTAAATTGCCAGATATTAAATGGAGTATTTGAAATATGTATTATCTTGTTTTGTCCTCTGCTAATGGCAAGGTTGGCCAAAATTAATTAAGCGCGTATTTTTAGATTATTTGACTATTTCCCAAAATGCTACGAAATTTTAATGTTTGTAATACATTCGTCTTGCGTAATGCAAATTTCATACATGTTCGCGATCCGAGCCGGCCCACGGCATAAGCAAACTAAGAGGCCATTTGGGACCCCCACGCCACCAGGGGGCCCCCAAGAGCGCTTGAAATGTCAAGATTTCTTGATTTAGGTGGGGGGTGCGGGGGGGGGGGCAAATCAAATTCTGCTTAGGGCCCCATAAAGGTTCGGGCCGGCCCTGTCCGCGATGGTAAAGCAAGCAAGAGGAAGGATTCAGTCAGGAAGGTCTATTTTAAGACTTTGATTTTAATGCTTACCACTAGAGGGCCCGATTTATTTATTCAGCTTCGTTTTTTCACTGAGACATCTTCAGTTAAAGCACTCTCATGGATAAAAAATAAAACCTATTCATCAAAAAAAAGTTTGAATGGTAGGCCAGAATATGCAGAGAAACAAACCTAACGCAAATAGGCACAGTACAAAAGAAATTCTTTACAAGTCTACGTTCCCATTCATCCACTAGGGGGCAGCAAGCACTTAAACACGATCTCGACCTCCAACCAGCTTCCATAACCGGTTACCTATTACAGCGAGCTTGGAGCCGATGCCAGGAAGCGCAAAGCACAGAGGAGGGGGCACCCAGCACAAACGAGGATCCTACACTGCAATATACACTACGGCTACAGTTCCCCCAAATCCTCCGATACACGCTAATATCAGCAGGAAAAAAAGAGACATTTAACATACAATTTCTCAGGGTTTCGTAAAAGCTTTACCTATCCATAGATAAAGTATGAACTATACCTTTTGATACTTGTTTTAGAATTTATTATGAGTTCCCCCGGATAACAGTACTAGGCTTAAAGGACAGAGTTGCAGTAACACATTTTAAACTGCCAAGGGCCGGCCTGAAATACATCCAGCTACAGTGGGGCCAAAAATCACAGTGGGGAGGAAAAGCGGAAACCTACAGGAAGCTGGTTTAATTTAACATGATGGCTGATTAACCGTTAATAGACCTCTGGTTTATGTGGCCGCATTTCGCCCGCTCACCTACTTTTCGTGAAGTGAGGTGAGGTTAATTTGTGACTAAATCTGTGATACTTCTAACTTATTACTGAGGGCGTTTAACAACGTTTATTATCGTTCTAGTTAATTTCTAAATCCGATAGTTTGATCCAATATTTCATAAAAAACAAACAACCTATAGACTATATAGATGTGTATATATATATATATACATATATATATATACATATACATATGTGTGTGTGTGTGTGTGTGTGTGTGTGTGATAGTATTTTCATATTTTCAGTTTTCTTTATTATTTGGATTTGGAACATGGGAAAAGCTTTTCAATTTAATTATTAATTTTTAATTCGTAATATTAGTGGCAACGAATACAATCATGCAAATCTTAAGCGACCATAACAATAACAATATAATTATAATAATAACTATAGTAACAATACTATTACTACTACTACTAATAATAGTAATATTGATGATGATGATGTTATGGCTGCCAGTGTATATTTATATTTTGTGTCCCAAGTCGAGCACAAATCGTAGGCAACAATAACTGTTATGGCCACAATAACGTAGCCTATGCAATTGAGCTCTTGTGTGGGGCGTCTGTTTGAATAATCGATTTTGTTAATAACGTTCGGTGAAACGATTCAAAAGTCAGTTCAAAATAACTTTCTGACCATATTTAAAGCGACATTTGTCATACGCCAGTCTTGCAAACGCCGGGCGAGAGACCCTGTGCTGCAGGGCAGTAACTCACAATGCAGGACAATTTCATGGGGGGTGGGGAGTGATGCCATATTATACATGTGCATATGGGCACTTTAGGAAATGTTTTATTTAAACAAAGGATCGGGCACAAAAGCAAGTGGGGATCTTTGCCGACAGTGAGAGGAAGCGAATGCACAGCGACGGCCCCCCCAGCACCCTGCCCCCACTAGCATGTGCCCGTGCGCTCATGGCTGGTGCTTTTTGTTGGAGCCACCATGGGGGATTAGGGCGGGGCGTTGGAGGAGGAGGAGGAGAGCCGGGGAGCGCTGCCTTTCTCTCTGTCAGTCTTCTCCCAAAAGTGATGGGGGGGTGTCATCTCCGCGTCCATCACGCCGACGCTTCTCGGACGCTTGGGCCGTGCGGGGGATCGGATCGGACTGACGCCGGACGCGGCCCCACTGCGGCGCATCGCTAGGTCGGGGGAAGAAGGCACCATTGTGCGCCCCGGGTCGGCGGAGAGGGTGCGCTGCCGGCGGCTTGATGCTGCAGAAAATTCGCCATTGTTTTGATGAATAGGACGACCCAGCAAGACTGGGATCAGAAATCGCACCCCCTTTTTCCCCCAACACATCGGCCAGGCGATAAGCAGTTCAATGTTTTCTCACACGCTATTTCTGCTTTGTATCCAGGTAAGATGCGGCCGTATTTTCGGCTCCGTGCAGCACACGTTCTGCTTTGCATGCTCGTTTTATACCTGCCTTTCGCCTCCGAGCTCCACGAGTTCATTAAGAAATCGGCGAAGCGCTGAAACCCGCTTTAAAGCGCTATTCCCGTATAATATAACACATCTGCAGTATTTCTTCAGCCAAAATAGGTCATCCGGCGTGGTCCCCTTAATGTCTCCGTGATGATACTATGAGGTCTGCTTTCACCAGTTTGTCGAATATATCCAATTATTATTAATGCAGACAGTGTTGTAAATTGTAAAAGTGCAGCAATGCACAGAGCATTGTTATTTGCGCGTCTCTGGCAAACACTGCTCGCGTTACTTTGTCCGCGATCGAGTATCTTCAGCAGGAGACTTGGTACCTGGAAGTCCTTGCGAGCCGTCGATGGAGACCCTTTTCCGGAAAGGAAACAATAAACCCTTTAAACGCCATGCATAACACTCTGTTAATTGGTTTCCGTTTGTGGAGTTGGGTGCTGCATAGATCTTCGGAGGAGAAGGAACTACAACTATTTTAAAAGCTTTGATTTAATCATCCTCACAGTTATAAGCTGGGTTACCAACTATTAGAAAAATGAATGCAAAAAAAAATGTATAATTATGGTGTATGTAATTCCGTCTATATATTATCGTAATAACAGGAAATCCTAAAAATCAGTTTCTTCTGTTCACCATCTAAAGGTTTCATTGAAACTTGAAGAAGCCCATCACTCAGATATCCATGATGCAGGTCACCAAAGCCATTTTTAATTGAATGTTCATCATTAAAATGTGCCATACTTGATGATAACATGGTGATTTAATGCGATAAAAACGATATTTACCCATTGATTTGGCCAGGAAAAATCATGCCGAAGGACTGAAGGTAGCATCTGATTGCCGGGTCTGTGAAATAATAGTGGAACCATAGAGGTGCATTAACACGCCGCTTGCTTCTGCGGGAGGTGTTACCGAAGAGATTGGTAGCCCTAGCTGTGACATTACAGCGCTTTAGACCTTGGTGCTATGGTGAAATGCTGCGTTTAACCTTAGCCTCCAGGGTTCAAAGGAAAGATGTATTAAAAAATGAACTTTCAGCATGCATTCAGGGTTCAAAGACATCAGAGATATACTGTGTGGTTCTCTGTGCTTATCCACTCTCCTTATTTTAATGACAAAGCAAATCTGTGCCTGTAAGTTTATAAGCGCTAATTATCAGTTCTATAGCTTGTATCAGTTTTGCGA
>JAODKN010000063.1:26686928-26697016 GCA_026774425.1 Petrocephalus zakoni
GACTGCTCGTCATGGATAATTTTGTGAATTTGTCCAAATTCTGAACCAATCCCTTTTGTGATTGACGACCCCCCCCCCCCCCCCCCAGCTCCCGAAGCCCCCCACATCTCATCCGTAGAGTATTCCAACGGCCTCCTGTACGTGCGCTGGACCTACGGGGACATATTCACAGACCTGTCACACTCCCGCGTGCTGCACTGGCAGGTGGTGGCCGAGGGCAAGAAGAGCCTCAAGAAACGAATTTCTGCCGACGTGAGTCCTCCCTGCACCCCCCCACAGCCTTTGGCACAGCTGATTGCGGTTCCCTCCTTCTCCCAAGGCTCTTCCTGAACTCACAAATGCGGCTCTTGAGATGGATGTGTCGTTAGCAGGCTTTAGCTTTTAGCTTGGGGTATTCTGCTGCTTGGATGAGCACCGTAACAACCTCGCAGTCATAATGACTGCAGTGTGGCATCGCTCGCTGGACCAAAGTGTCCGAAATATAAATTAGCATGTGTGCCTTGGTTTGTATGGTGATGGTTGTTAAAATATTTTAAATTCTTTTAATTAGAGCCCAGTGATCTGTTTATAACTGAACATTTGCACTATCCCTGTATACAGAATATGTAGTTCTTGGGAATCGTGCTTTGGTGATTTGAAGGTGATTTGAGGTTCAGTAGCAGAATGAGTGACTGGGAGCCTCCCTTGTTCCCCCCCCCAACTAAAGGTGACCCGCATGTCCATGAAGGCGGCTCTGGCCATCCCCCCTGGGGACATCTACAACTTGACAGTGAGCGCCTGCACGGAACGCAGCAGGAACACCTCTCAGCCACACATCATCAAACTGGGTCAGTGTCCTGGGGACAACGTGGGCCAGTTAAATTGGGCGGCGGGACGAGTGGCGCGCTCGGCTGCCCTTTGCTGTCCGTATCCGTGGTACTGGGCACCATGGCGACGCATTGCCGTGGGGTTTTAACAGGACTTGGACGGCGTGCTTCGATACACTGTATTCACACTAGCTGCGTATTTTTCTATGAAAACCAGATCAGTATCTGCGTCAGATAGGAGAGCTGTTTGTCACTGTATGCCAGGCTTGCTGTAAAATTTTAACCCCCCTCTGAAATTAGTTTGGCACTGATTGTGTCACCCAGTCTACTTAAGGAAACAACTTTAATAAAGTTACAATTCAGTGTTGTTTGATAGTAAAAGACATGCTAAATGCACGGTAGTGAAAGGTACTATTCTGAGTTTCATTTTTCTGATTTGTTTTGACAGGACCTGCCCCCCCCAGGTCTCTCCATGCAGTGAACAGCACCCATACTTCTGTGACCCTGATCTGGGTTGAGGAAGGGGTGGTGGATTACTACCAAGTTCACTGCAAGCCAGCTGCTTCAGGAAGGGAGCTTAAAGTGAGATGGATTTTCACCATAATGGCTTTACATTGAGTACCGTTATCCATAGTATTGTTTTGGATAAACCAGGTGGTAATGTTTTTCTGGCTTTGGCACCACTGCACGTAGGAAGATGTATCTGGAATTTCAGAGTTGGCCTGCAAAAATAGATTATTTACATACTCCATTAATCGATCGACTGATCACGTGGTTAATCGATTTTTTTTTTGGGCTAAAACACAGGGTTTGAAGGAAAGTGCGAATGCTTTATGTAAAAACCATCAAGTCACACTTCTAATTAAAACTATGCACAGTGTACAGATCCTCTGTTTAAAGTGACAGACTGGCATAGAAGAAAAGATCAAGGCTTGCTCAGACTTTAAGGGAAACGGGTAAAATAACATCAACCCTCCACAGAGGAACCCGCTGGCTATGCCATATTTAGTTTGCTTACTATTGTACTTTTACTTACTATTTGCTACTATTGTAGCAAACCGCAAAAATGCAACAAAATGATGACAAAATTCATTGTCAACTATTGTAACCGATTTTTATCAACGTTGTGGGTTAGTTGCTGCAGCCCTCTATCAGAGGCCTTGGAGCGACCCGAGGCGCTCCAGTCTAGTCTTTGTACTTCTTTTCTCATTGTAGGTATCATATCATATCTTCTGTTTATTGTGTCCTATGCTTAAGGCAAAGGGACAATTACATATAAAGACTCTGGTTTTTGAAATGTTGTCTTTTTTTAAGTAATAATTAATAAAATAATTATTTTTGTTGCAGGAGATGCACGTTGTTCTTCATGTCCGATTGAAAATCTTGGCCAGCCTTGCTTTTGAGATACTGTAATACCCTGTCTCTCTGTTTTTGTGGTCTGAAGAACCTGTTATTTGCTGGGGAGCTAATGTCTGACAACGAATCATTCTTATCATGTGCTCCATCAGGGGATTGATTGCTTGCTCTCTACCGGCAGCTACAAATAGCTAATTAAACTTCCACAGTGGATTTACTGGGGCTGCCATTGCAGACTAACAAACAGAAGTAGATCTTTACACTGACACGCACGCACTGGACAAAGGATATATTAGAAATTATATTTTCTAATTTAGTGTAAGATGTGATTTTATATCAAATACAGCTTCCTGCCCCCCCACCCACCACCTCCACCCTTTATTGATTTCATTTGTTACCTCAGAATCTATAAAAGAAGTGTGTACCCAAAGGGACATTTAAAGAAAACAACTTTAGCAAGCTATCTATTAGTTAGTGTTTGGGGGCTGAAGTCGCTTATTATTGCCTTGATGCAGCAATAAGGCAGGAGTACCCAAGGGGCTGTGAAAAACAAACTTGTTGTTTGCTTTTAGCATCATTTAAAATCATTATAGTCCAGGGCGACTTTAGCAAGCGATTTGAACTTCTCCAGGTATTAAGTCGCTGTCATGTGAGCGATTATAGCCTCTGTCAGTACTTAAAATAATCTGAAAGCTGTTTGCAACAAATAGTATTGAATATTTCTGACAGGTCTGTTGAGCCGTCTTTGTAATTCAGTGGAACTTGAATGACGAGAACCAGGCACGTCCTGACACGCTGCTGTAGTTTTGAGGTATATAATAATCTCCTCACTGCCCACTCGCAGGCGGGGGAGCCACAGATGGTCCACTCTCACATGGCCACTGTGTCCAGCCTGAGGCCTGCCACTGCCTACAACTGCAGCGTGACCAGCTACAGTTACAGTACCCCCAGTGAGCCCACTTACATCGGCGTGTCTACCACAGGTAGGTCGGTCTCACACAACGTCCACCACGGGCTGGCTTCTGCTTGCTTGGGTTACCCATGTGGGCCTCAGCTCCACATTATTTCTGTATGAGTGTTCAGTCTTGATATATCCATCCATATAAATGTGTAAGGTCACGATGGGGTCTTTTTTTGGGGCGTGGTGTGGGTCAGTGGGTTAGGATACTTTGCCCAGGATTCAAAGCATGATGGTTCAAATCCCAGGGCTGGCAAAGTGATGTCACCATCAGGCCCCCAAGCAAGGCCCATAACATAATTGAATCATCTGACCCTTTGCCTTCTGAATTGTTTGTCGCTTTGGATTAAAGTGCCTGCTAAATAATAGTAATGTCTTATTTCTCGTGACGTTCACACTTACGTTTACGAAGGATCGGGGCTCATAACAACAGCAGCTTTATCTGTGAGGCGCAATCCCACCAGGCTAGGCTGGTAATTGGGCTTGTTTGTGCTCCACGTGGCTGCAGTGAGGGAAATGAACCCCAGCGTGGCAGCCATCTCTGCCTTGGCTGTCCTTAGTGTCCTCCTCCTCAGTCTGCTGGGTCTCATCTTCCTCGTGCTCCGAAAGAAACACCTTCAGATGGCCAGGTAAAGGCCGGTGATCTGCTCTCTGTTACATCCACAAGTCCTGTCTGCAGCACATTGCAAGGTCATTGATGCCAAGTCACCTGACGTTTTAAAAGCAGGTCTTAACAAGCTCGTAAGGAGCATAATGAGTCGGACAGAGGCTATTAGATTTAACACAACACTGTGATGGGGGCATAAACAAAGGAATAAATAGAATATAACAAGCAATGGATAAAATGTAAAGCAAACTATACATAAATCTTAAAAATGTAATGTGTGTATGTGTGTGTGTGTGATATATATATAGCCTACAATTACTATTAGTACTAATCAGCATTACATTAAGTAAAGTGTGTGTGTGTGTCTATATATATATATATATATATTTTTTTTTTTGTTAAACCATCCTTCTTCAAGGTAAGCTGATTACATTAAAAGCTGTATGTGAATCTGCAGGGTGTGAAGTAATATTGTCACATACTTACTTAGTTTCTTGTTTAGTCTGTAAATGTGATGCTTTGGAACTAGTGCACGTGTATGAGAGTAATTTACCCCTGTAACTGAAGGGAATGTGGAGCTGGAACCTTTGTCAACTTCGCATCATTCGAGAGGGACGGGAAGCTTCCTTACAACTGGTAGGAATCCGCCTGTCACTTTAAAGCTGTGCCCTGCCTGCTGGTTAGGTTTCTCATTTTTATTTAGATGATGACATTGTCCTATTTTGCTTAAAAATTTCACCCGACAGTTTGCACTATTTCTTATTTTGTTTTATATTATGATGTAGCGTTTGTTCAGTGCCCCAAGTATATTTTTATATACTTCAAAAGCTGTATTTAACTGAATGCCAGGTGAGACTGCAACTGTGCATCAGTCGAAGTGAAAAGTCATTTTCTGAAATCTTATAGGGTGGGAATTTAAAATCCAGTCCTGAGTTCTGAATTTTTGCCCTTTACATCTGTTCGCTCTGCATGTATCATGCAACTTCAAAACGAGTTAATACATTACAAAGTCCTTCCGTGGAAAGTCTTAATTTAAACCCCTTTCACATAAATTTATCACAAAAGCCAATTTCTCACAGTACAAGAGCTAAACTACATCCTGAACATAAGAGAGCATAGATAATTGAGTTTAATACAGCCTTTGGGATACTTATGATAAGAGTATGCCTTTATTTTCATAGACACTGTAAATATCCTAAATATGTCCCCAAGTTAGAATCTTATATGGTCTATAGAAAGATTAGCACCCTAATCCCCAATTTATGTAGAGAGTTTATGAAAAATGTTTATAATGAGTTAATATAGTGTAATTTAATGTATTGCTGTACTTAATTTTCAAGAGGTGTTTATCAGCTTGAAAGGCACATTAATGCCTGAATTGTAACTGCATTATTTCATGATTTCTTTTGCTTTTAAAATAGTCCTTAACGTTAACTGTGACGACAATAAATGTTGTTCAGAATTACTTAACCGCGACATTTTTATTTCTGTATCCGCCATCCGCCATTTCTCACAGACGGCCCCGCGCTTGTGTTACCGACATGGTTTAATTAACTCGAAGTCATTTCGCTGTATGTCGCCTCTCATCAGCGGCACCGCTTCATTAAAAGGCTCCTTTTTGTTTCCCCGAGCATTACGCCGCTACGTGCGAGAAAGTGCTTTATGCTCCGCGGCCTAAACCGCGGAGCCAAGGCCGACCTTACTAGCGCCAGCAAACGGGGACGTCGGCCATCTTCGCCGCTAAGCGACGCCAGCCGCCTGGAAGCGGGAAGCGGGAAGCGGGGAGGGAGCAGCCCGTAGCCGGCCCCGCTGATGGGACTGTCTCCCCCGGGCAGCGTCTGCCTCACTAACCGAGTGCCGTGTTGTGTTGTCCCTGCCTGTTCCCCCATGTCTGTCCCTGCCTGTCCAGGCGAAGGAGTCTCTTTGCCTTCCTAACACTCCTGCCGTCCTGCCTGTGGACTGATTACCTTTTGGCTTTTTATATTAATCCTTGGTAAGTAAGTGAGACGACTGCTGCATCGTGGGGGCTCATTTTTAGCTTGATACTCGCTGTTACTCGCCCTGGTTGGCGCCGGCTAGCTGTGTTACCGGTTAGGGCCGGGCGCCTAGATGAGGGGTGACGGTACAGGCCCCCCCTCCTGGCACTCGAACGGGCGGCGTCCGTCTCCGGAACAGCTGCACCAGCAGCCCGCCCGCTCTGACCCGGGCGCGAAGCAGCCAGCGGCACCCAAAAGGCCGGGCGGCCATGTTGGAAAGAGTCACGTGACACAACACACGTGTTTGGAGAGAAACGAGTGACATACAGTCAAATCTGCATGCTGTGTACATTTTAATACACTTACTGTGCATGTCGAGGGCATTTCATACCCTGTGTTACACATTATATTGTGGTTGTGTTTGTAGGTCATACAGTTTTCGGTGCCAATGGCCGATCCATAACTGTCCATTTAAGCCTGATTGACTCCATGCGTGTGATATGCATGTAATAATCATAATCAGACACTTCTGAACAACCTGTCTGGGCAATTCCAGTTAATTTCATTCCACAGACTACCTGATGGGTATGTAAACACATTTAAATGCATCTTAATATAGATATAGATTTACGTTTGACTAGTTAATATAGAGCAAGGTCAGAATACTATTGGGTAGAGCCACATCACTGTGTATTGCTATGTTGCTATGTTGCAGTATGTTTTCAGTAAATACTATCTTTTTTTAGGGGCAAGACTGCCTTAAAGAAAAGGAAACTAACAAGGTAAATGCAATCGGTTAACTGCATATGTACATGGTCTACTGACATTCACAACCCGTTTTTATGAGAGCTGGGTGCAATCAAAGCTATCCATCCATGTTAAACAACTATTACGCATACAACATCCAGATGGATCACAATGCTTGCAAACGAAACAAGCCGCTTATTACTGAACAAATAACGCACAATAAGCACTAATGGTGTGGTTGGTCTAATGCAAGAACATCTTTAGGATGGGAAGAATTATTACGTTCAGGCTTGAGAGGCAAAGCAAAGCAGCATTGATCGGAATGTGATTTATATTGCCCTGAGTATACCTGCAATGTGCTTCACTCCTAATCGAAATTGCTTCTCCTACATAGTGAATATTGCACTAAGGAGTGCCATTTACTGATCTGGTCTTCAAAAATGTACCTGTATTTAAAACCACTTGCTGATTTTGAGATCTTTTGATGGAGGAGGTTTCTGAGAGTAAAAAAACAATTGGGCATAAGCAATAGAGCATTGAAGGTTTTGCCTTTAATCCCTCAGTTTAAAAGCTGGAGTGTGGTGCCCCAGTACAGTAAATCAAGCTCACCTGATCAGTGAGGCATCTGAGATCCTGTCGCTCTTGCTGAAGTGAGTTATGAGAAAAGGGTTAAATGGCGGCCCGCGTAATCCAGCAGCCCTACAGTGGGCCGCAAATAAAAACCCAGCCTGTTTGTCACACTGGGGAAAAATGTGTGAAAATCTGCGCCTTTACCCTGATCTGGAGCCGCCTTGTGTGAATGCAGCTGTTCGGTGATTGTTACTCTGTGCAGGAAGACAGGATTGAGCAAGACCAGGCTGCCGCTTGGGGCTACTGAAAAGTTAAAGATTAATTTCACCATCTGTAGGTCCAGTGATCACAAACAGTATTTCACGCCTCCTGAAGGGAGACTTGGGAATGTTTCTGAAATCTACTACAGGCATGATCAGTCTTATTAATATTCTGAACTTAGGACATGAGGGATGTTGTTACTCAGTTTTGCACGGTAGTTTTGATGCAGATTATCTGCAGTCAGATGTGATTCAACACAGCCGGTTTTGAGTAATCCGCAAAATAGACGGATGTGAAGAATAACACAGGTCTGCAAACCCAACACCTGACAGCCTTGAAGTCTTAGCTTCTTCGAGTCTAAGTAAATGAAATCCCCTGCTATAGTGACCAAAGATACCGCTAATACTGACAGAACATTGCCGTTCCATCTGATAATGCCTTGTCACGACGCATTAAATCTCTTTTCAGCCCTGTCCAGCTGGATGATTTCGAAGACTATCTGAAAGACATGAGCAAAGACTCTGCGTACAAATTTTCTCTGCAGTTCGAGGTGAGAGATGACACCATTTTTTAGTGGGTACAGTTGGTATGGGTGTGTCAGTGTGGTGCATTTTGTGCTTTTAGTGTCACTAAAAGGACAATTCAATTAAATAAAAGCTGCACGTTATATTTGTAGGACATTACTGTAGCATATGCCATCTGTTCAAAGATGATTATTGCCCACCACTAAAATGCTTCTATGCCCCCGATATAGGAGCTGAAGACTGTGGGTCTGGACTTATCCCATGATGCAGCTGACCTCCCCGTCAACAGAGCAAAGAACCGCTACACCAACATCCTTCCTTGTGAGTAACAGTGCGGCTGATATATCATTTCACTTTCCTCCTGCATAATTTTAAGTCTATGCTCAATTCATGCAATTTTCCAACTGAGCATCGGTGACCTTCTCCCCCACAGATGACTTCAGCCGCGTGAAGCTGATCTCCATGCACAATGATGAAGGATCCGACTACATCAACGCCAATTACATTCCTGTGAGTGTCATACTTACCCTGTATATAGGAGATTCAGCCCCTGAGAACAAGTTCTAAGGCCAGCAGTCGCCTGTCTGCAGTTTCCATGATGACTGTTACTCTACTCTACTGTATTCTAAACGATTATGGGACATATGTAATTTGATAGCCCATTTCTCAAAGACGCTTTTGACTACGGAAACCTCATGCAGTTTTTAAAGTTGCATATAGCCACCCCTGATTTAGCTACTAAGTTCCATTCCAACACTGCTCACTAAGTGAAATTCATGTTACTTGGTACTATGGATATCTTACAAATTTACTTCAGCCTTCCGTACTCAACTTTTTTTTTTATACTGTAGACATTTTTGACAACATTTATTACATTCTGCTTCTTAGGTCTTTCTCCTTGCGCCATGTGTTGGCGTCAGACGTTAGTTGTAAATGTGCACATTGGTCGGAAAATGAATTTATTACCGTCGTATTTGCAAGTGGTCGCTAACCGGGGTAGTCGCTAAGTGAGAAGTGGTAATAAGCATAATTGTTCCGTCCCGCAGGGCTACAAGTCTGCACGGGAGTACATCGCTACACAGGGCCCCCTTCCTGAAACCCGCAATGACTTCTGGACGATGGTGCTGCAGCAGAAGTCGCGAGTGGTCGTCATGCTGACGCAGTGCAGCGAGCGCCGCAGGGTGGGCCTCCCCGAAATCTGCCCCCTAACCCAGACACGCTTGCCTGCGGGGCAGACTTTATGGCTCACTTCTTTTTAGCCTCTCGGGTTCACCATGCTTACTGGGGCGATACATATTTTATTCTATTGTATTGTATTATTATTATTAATTTATTTGCCTTAATTTTCATATGCTGAATAATTCAATCCACACTAATGTCATTACTTGAAATATTTATACAGTGTAAAATTTTAAAGCTCGATAAGTATCAAAGTATTGTATTACAGTATATAAAACATTGGCTTTATATTATGATGGTAACATGGCAAACGGGTAAATATGATGTACGAAAGTTATACCACAGACCAAAACATAACAAATTGATTTTGAATTGTGTCAGGCTAGGCAATGTATATTCCTTAGTACCGAACCCAAGTGATGCCCCTAGGCACATTCTGGAATCATCTACGGAAATACCCCGACTGGGGCGATTGACTGACAGCTGTGTCCCATGACCGCAGGTGAAGTGTGATCACTACTGGCCCTTCACGGATGAGCCGGTGGCCTACGGGGAGATCCTGGTGGAGATGCTGTCTGAGAAGGAGGCCCCGGAATGGACCATGAGGAACTTCAGACTCAGCTACGTATGTGTCACCTCTTTGTCACCCACCGCGCTCGCGGCCTCCGACTCTGTATGTCAGTCACGTAATCGGGGGGACAGTCTATCCCAAAAGCTATCAAAATGGTAATACGGCCGCGTCTATGGCCTGTCAATGGCGGCAACAGCGCCGCCGTCACGGGGGACAGGCACGTAAATGAATTCCGTCAGCAGCCTTGCGGGCATCCGCAGAAGCCGGTGGTCCCGCAGCGGGCTGGTTTCCATGGCAGCAAGCGCTCACAGCCCCAGCACCTTTTCTGTCCTGACGTGCAGACTAACGGTGACGAATGAGAGGCAAATGCAACAAGACGTGACGGTTTCAGGAGCCGGGGCTTGTGGGCGGGCGCACAGACTCCTCTGTACGTACCACACATGTGTACAGCAGTGATATTAAGAACATAAGAACTATACAAACGAGAGGAGGCCATTCGGCCCATCAAGCTCGCTTGGGGAGAACTTAACTAA
>JAODKN010000063.1:26744768-26759753 GCA_026774425.1 Petrocephalus zakoni
GTACTAAGTGCCCCTAATAAAGTGGCTGCACCCCTGTACTAGCTATAAGTACCTAATAAAGTGAGTTCTCCATGGTACTAGCTAGGTGTCCCTAACAAAGTGGGTTCTTCCCAGTACAAAGTGCCCCTAATGAAGTGGCTGCACCCCTGTACTAGCTATAAGTACCTAATAAAGTGAGTTCTCCATGGTACTAGCTAGGTGTCCCTAATAAAGAGGGTACTCCCCGGTACTAAGTGCCCCTAATAAAGTGGCTGCACCCCTGTACTAGCTATAAGTACCTAATAAAGTGAGTTCTCCATGGTACTAGCTAGGTGTCCCTAATAAAGAGGGTACTCCCCGGTACTAAGTGCCCCTAATAAAGTGGCTGCACCCCTGTACTAGCTATAAGTACCTAATAAAGTGAGTTCTCCATGGTACTAGCTAGGTGTCCCTAATAAAGAGGGTACTCCCCAGTACTAAGTGCCCCTAATAAAGTGGCTGCACCCCTGTACTAGCTATAAGTTCCTAAAAAGTGGGTTCTTCCCAGTACTAGCTAGTTGTCCCTAATAAAGTGAGTTCTCTCCAGCATTAGCTAGGTGTACCAAACAAAATGACTCCTCTTCGGTACTAGCTAGGTCTACCTAATAAATTGGGCAGTGCAGCCAGTTCCATGTATGCTCCTCCAGTTACAAAATTTTTTGCTCTTAACTAGAAAATGGTGACCTCTTTAACCAAAACCCCTCTCCATTCACAGTGGGATGGAAGGTGTATTTAATCCATAACTTTTGTTATAGACAGGATCTGGTCAACATCCCACTTAAACTTTCAGAAGACTAGTGTTAGATGAAAGCAGTAATTAGGAAATATCTTTGTATGAATCTTATCAAAACTGCACATTTAAAAGAAAAAAAAACATTTCTACTGATCAGTTAGGTAAAGATAAACATTCCAAACAAAGTCATGTTTCAAACAACTTCAGTTAATAGTTTCTTAGTTAAGTTTAGTAGAACTGTAATTTGCTGGACAAAATGAAGTTATTCCTCAGACTGGACTGTATAATCCATTTAGCATGAATATTTTTTAAAAACTTCTTACTCATGTCTTTGCCACATGATAGTTACTCTCCTAAGCATGTATTGTTAAATCGCAATGAAAAACAGCTTTAATGGCTTATTTTTTTTGCACTACTGAGCAGAAATAGTATGTTTGGACAGTGGGAGGAAACCAAAGGATCTGGCATGAACCCAGGCACACAAAGCTATTTCAGAATTTGTGTCTAATTTATTGAAATAACCTATGGTCTTCCGTTTCCAATTTGTGCCTCCCACCTCTTGAGGGCGCTACATTTGCAGTACAGGATGAGAGCGAAACATCCAGCAACATGTATTGTACCGTTATCGCAGATCTACACGAAAAGCCAAAGACTGCAGCTCTGAGGGAGACATAAGGTGATTATCATACTGTTCTGAAACCCCCCCCCCCCATACACACGCACACTAATGCTAAACTGGGATCGGAAGGCTAATTGTGCACATGAGTTTGGAAAACCTGGACTACATGACCTAGCCACAGAAAGTATTGGTTCAATTACTACTTTGAGTACTGCTGTTAAATTCTGTGAGGTGATTCTCAAGTGGAAACATCAGAATCATCATCCACATTATCATTATAATGCTCTGGTTGATAGTGTGATCCAGCATGTTTTTGTTTTTTTTGCTGTTTTAACATATTAATTTTAGAATATTCTGATAAACATCGATGGTGTAAATCACTGATAATATTGTGATGTTATTTTTAGGATATATCGTCCAGCCCAAGTCAGACCCTTTCCCTGGAACGAAGATCCAGGTCGTCAGGAAAATAAAACACCTAGTAACAAAATGTGCTGTGGCTGTTTTCTAGCGTTATACCGCACAACAAAAAGTTTATTTTTGTATGATTTATTTACTAAAATTAGATATCAGTTTGTAGTTGTTAAATTTGACATTTTTCCATGTTTTAAATGTTTAAGGGTAGTTCTAGGGGAAGCAAAAATGGAGCATTGAAATAAAGAAATGACTAATTATACCATGATAATTATCGACCTCGTATGACATGAAAAAATATATCATGGTAAAATATTTGGCCATATCACCCAAACAATATATAAGGAATTTACTATGTTATATTTCATCATTGTGCAAATTTATAAACAACAGTATCTCTTTGCAGCTGAGATTTTCTGGCCATAGACCTGGACTCTCTGTCAAATAATCCTGTATTCTTCTCTCTTAGGTTCTTGTCCTGCATTAAGGCCACTATCAGGGCTGACTTTCATGACTCCATCATTTCTCTCACTCTCTGTCTGAGATGGTCTTTCCCTAACATACTCCTCTACACCCATAAACAGACAAATGTATGTGAGCTTCTTACCTTCACCTGTTAAACTCTAATATCTAACTTGCAAGGTTAATTAATTAAAAAAAATGTATTTTCTCAGAAACTGCCCAGGAAATGGTTACTTGAAAGCTTGGAACCTGGGGCTAACTTCGCTGGGTTATTATGTAAAAACTGTTTCCCTATTATTAAAATGCTTATTAACTGCTTTCCGAACAGGTTGTGCTTGTTATGAATGACTGTTAACTAACTGTTTGCTTCCAAGCTAATGTACCGTTCGGGACTTTAGCCTCGCCCGTTTTCTGAAAGACACTCCTCCGCAGTTACCCCCCGTCCCTTATTTCTCCTTCTCTCTGTGCTCCTCGCGCTTCCGATAATGTAATTTTTAGGTTTCGGTTCCATTCTAGATTCAGAATTAGCGAAAGCCACGGACTGCGCGCGCGTCCGATATATTCGCGCACCGGAGGATCAAACCACTTTTGCTTTCAAGGCAAGGCAGGGGGACGGGGGGGGGGACGGGGGAGCAAAGGACAGGAAGCAGGTAGATAAGCAAATAAAGGAGACTAGGCAGATTAGCAGAGCTCAGCATGTAAGTTATTTCTATGATAGCAAAGTATTACATTTAGAAACCAAAATCAAATTATACCCGAGACTTATGGATCCCCCTCATCCAGGCAGGGGCCTGGTTAGTCAAGTCCACCAGCACCCACAGTCCGACACCCCTGACCCCCACCTCCGCATCCATGTTGATGAAAATCATTGAATGAGTAATTCAAGTGCAGTGTGGCGCTGATTAAAATGGCCACTTCTTTCCTCAAGATTTTGTGCTTCTAGATTTGAAAGCTCTGCTCATTTTTGCCAAAAGATATATTGTTTTTTTCCCCAAAGAACATTCTGACGTCTATAGCATTTTACAAAAAATATATTAAATGATTACCTTTATAACAGTACGACACTATTGACTGGTCCCGGGGGAAATTTCCCTTCTTGCCCCCCCCCCCATCTTGCTCTCCATGACACACAGACACACATGTAGGTAAGAGCGAGCTTGGCAGGGAACCATAACATTCAAAATCATAGCATTAATGAAATAACAATCAGCGTACAGCATCATGTCCGTTTCATGGAATAAAAGCTATAGAAATATGTTGTATATATCGTAACCTCCTGAGACCTGCGCTTTTGTCTGGTGTGCATGGTTATATTTCCTTTAGCTTCTCGTACTCTTACTGTTTTGTGTATAATGCTTATCTGACCACTAGATAGGAGAACAAATGTCCCCGAATAAGTATATCAGGTCTAAGTTAAGCAGAATAACAATTATGGAGCAGGGAAGCCAAAATGTAATGTCCCCATATGAGGTCTCAGGAGGATAAATATGCATCTGTACATGTATATTTTCCATATATATAATATATATAATTATTATTAAATGGTACACACACTATGAATTCTTCCATAATATGGCAGCATTATGGGCATTAGTGATGCTACAGTGTAAATAAATAACATGGAATTAGTCACATGACCACAGGAAGGTTAGAGCTGCTTTCAGCCCTCGCCATTCTAATACAGGTCAGCATATCCCAGTATCTGTGGCTATGCCTAAAATCAGGCACATCCACCGTCGGCATGCCCACTGCTCGCTCGGCTCCTCTCTTCATTCCTCATGGACTTTCACCTCCTGACCAGCAGCCTTCCTGACGCCCGCTGCTGCCTCCCTCGCAGTCCTTCTTACCAGGACTCCCGCACTGCGTCGGTGCTCGGATGGCTCTTCGCAATTTTGGGGGCCCTGCCTGCACCCTGCGGTCCTTTTGGATCATCCCCCGTCAATAAAGCCTTGATCTCTGACGGGATCTTCCCCTGGTCCATGGCAGAGCACCACTGCTTGTACTGAGCAGGAAACATCAAAAAATGCAAAGACTATCAATCAGTAGTGGCTGTCAAGTAAAGCAAAATCTATCCATTAATCGCCCATGACCAGTTCCTGAAAGGGTTGCTCTAATGATTGTTATGCTTGCATTAACCAGAAGTTATCCAGCCCAACGCCCCCTGCCCCCCTAAACGCACACGGTACTCCCACAGTATTGCTAGGGACATGCCCCTACTGTCCATGCCCAAATCTACGCCCTTGCTTTAAATTGTGGTCTTTGTTTCAATTAAAAATATTTAATGTAAATAACTAACAAGATTTATGTTTCTGTTTTACATGGAAGTAAACTTGTTTGATATTACATCCTCACCACTGCATTGCATTTCTTTATTTTTTTTTAATTGCTACCCCACTGAAAATCATATGTAGGAGTTTCTGGTAGCATAAAACTAGTTGTAAAAACTGCCACCAGGCTGGGAATGCAAGTTTCTGACAGCATAAAACTACGTGCAAAAAACTGCTTCCCACATTTAAAGTAGGGGGAGTAATTGTGAAAGCATAAATATCTTACACAAACGTCTGTTTAAAACTATAGGTAGGATATCTTGGCATTCCTTATACGGTGGCAAATTCTGGCAAGGCAGCAAAAAATGGCAGAACACCGGCACTTCGGCTGCAAAGTCGGCCCTCCCGCAGAAGGTGGCGCCCTAGGCGGCTGCCTATGTCGCCTCGGATTGTCCGGCCCTGCGTATTAGGTTATACAAAGCAATATACAAAAATGTTTTAAGCTAATTTAATTCCTATTTCAGCGAAGGCGAATAGTAAAGAATATTCCGGGGTAGTCCTCGCTCGGGAGTACCATGTCCAGCTCCTCCCGCAGGGCGCAGATGGCCCGTTCCTTGCTGGACACCAGCTCCTCCAGGTACTGGTAGCGCAGCTTCTTGCGGGCGCGGCACTCCCTGGCGCTCTGCCGGCTGCGCTCCAGCTTCGCCTTCAGGTCGATCTTGGCAGGTTTGCGCCCACGCTTGCCGGGTTTCTTCGCCTTCCCGCCCGCCACCTGTAGGGGAAGCGACTTTTCACACTTGCGCGGAAGTTTGACATTCAGCATTTGCCTTAACTTGACGACCCTTAATAAAACGCAGCGCATATATATATATATATAAATAGAGGCTATTCATTTTAATTAGTTAGGTAAAAATGTAAAAATATATATTTCATAGCGATAAAAGTACGACAAATATTTCTAGATGCAAAGGTGATTTTTCCATTCGTTTTGAAACTGAAACACTTATTCTGTGCGTTTTGAGGAACAATACAAAACTAACAACCTGACAATTCAATGTGTTATGCAACGGCGCAATATTCTTCGGAAAACTTTGTGTTGCAGTACATTTTATTTTGTTCATCTTTTTTAGCGTTGCAACTGAACTAGTAGGTCTAATGTGACAAACTCTCATTCTTAGAACCTGTTATTAAAAAATAACAAGTACTAAGAGATTTGCTACAGTAATTAACAGCCTACACACGTAGAAATAGTAGGTTTAGTAAAAATTAAAAATAAGATTACAAACACAGGGTAAAATAGGTAGATATAACTCCGCTTTGTATTAAACAAGCATGCAATTAGCTGTAAAAAATACAACTGTAAAATATGATATTTAAACGTTATACTACATGCATCATAAGTAGCCTACATGTAGTAGTGCAACATAAAACTATCCGTGTCAACTTTACATCATCATAAATTACAGCAAGCATTTATCCATCAAACTTGGTGGCTATTTCTATCTTACCTTGCTGTCATCCATTTTGGGCAGATTTTGTGCAGATGCCGGTAGGGATAAGTAGCCGCTGAGAGCGGCCGACGGGACAGCGCGCAGACGGGGCAGCTCCCCGCCGTCCGCCCGTTTCCGCGAACACAGACCCAGCCCTGGCCGCTTTTATCAGCACCCCGCTCCGCTTCCTGTTACTGGGACTTGTCTGGATTCTGGGAAGTGGCGTTTCCCCCCATCCATCGTCGCTTTATAACGGATTATGCCCTATATGCAGATATATCAAATGACGCTCCCAGAAACACGGTCTGTACCGTCACTGAATTACTAATGTTCTGCGTTAAAAACGGAGGGGCGCGCGGTTGGTATATTTTGACCTCAAGTCAAAGGGTGGGCTATAGAACGCGAACCGTGAGGCTCGCCAAGCGCACTGTTTAACATGGTTCGGGATAGTGCTTATGGTTTCTGAAAACCTCTTTCGATTAGTATTGCAAAGAGACTAGCTGCTGTTAGATGATGTTACTGCTGAATGTAAACTTGCAAACCTAAAATAAAAACTAATGTTTCGGTAACAGGCAGATTTCTTTTTATTATTAAAAATGCTTGTAACTAATAATACAAATATACCAGAAAGCCCTGCTTATGTTTCAAAAGTGCAAGAAACAGACATTTTCCATTACAGATTCTCAGAATACGGTGTCAAACTTCAATTTTCCGTTCGTTATAGTCTAGCAGTCTGACGTTCTCGCGTCACTTACGCTAACAGAAATGATCTGGATGTATTCTTCAGATCATCTACAGCTGTAATGTATCACTGATTGGCGTATTGTAAAAAATAACCGTGGGCATCACTTGTGAACAGCAAGAATGTACATGCTGGAACATTCTGCCTTCATATTAGTACATATTTTCTTGCACCAGCACATGCTGTGAATTTCAAAATCCTTTGGAAAAAAAGACAAAGCCTCAATCAGGTATAACGCTCCAGTGCTTAATGGGTAGTCGGAAAGTTTTAGGCTTTAATCGGAGCATCATCAGCCCCCCAGCCTTTCCCAAATGCGTTCCTTCTGCAGCTGAGATCTCCACAGTGACTCAAATAGCTGAGTCACTCCAGAGGCGCGGGGGTGGGATGGGGGCAAGCAGGCGAGCTTTATTGACGCAACCTGGAAACGAATTATGATCTTGAGGAGCTATGCAGTATGAGGGAGTCATCCGTGATTGGGTCAAAACATTTATGTGGGATATCTTTGATCCATATCACTCAATCAAAGTAATAAAGAGAGTTGTTCCAACTGCTGGTCTGGGGAGGGGGTGGGTCAACTGCCCCTCCATGATTGAAAAAGCGCCGCTATTGGCTGCCCTTTCACATGACACAAAAAATTACTGTTCTGTTTAGGGTGCCCCCTTCATGTGAGATAGTATGACGATATAGAGCAAAAAATGTAACAAAGTACATTGAACAATGCCCTTCTAGTAGAGGAAATGTGATGCAGTACCCTAGAAGGTGCCCTTACAATGGTCTGAACAGTCCCCAAGGGTGAACTTCCGATGGAAAAGGATGCTGCTATAAAGTGCCCACTATGTCACGTCTACATGATTAAGTGTACCAAAGGATGCCATTTCCAATAGAGAAAATGGGATGCAGTGCTGTATAGGGTGCCCTTACAACTGGGTAAAGTTGTGCCTTTCTGATGGAAAAACTTATGAAGTATGCTCTGGGGTTCCCTTCCAAGTGAGCATATACGATGAAGTGCCCTTTGGAATGCCCTTCAAGTGACAATACACGATGGAGTGCTCTTTGGAATGCCCTTCCAAGTGAGCATACATGATAAAGTGCCCCTTGGAATGCCATTCCAAGTGACTAAACACGATGGAGTGCCCTTTGGAATGCCCTTCCAAGTGAGCATAAAAGGTAAAGTGCCCTTTTGAATGCCCTTCCAAGTGACCATATACGGAGTGCCCTTTGGAATGCCCTTCCAAGTTATTCCTTCAGATAATCCATGTGCAGGACATCGGCTTGGTCTGGTCACACTTTAGGCTCTGTTAGTAAGCAGGGCCATTTCAGCACAGCCACGGCTTGGGTTCGACTCGCATACTTCACAAGGGAAAGCTGTCAGTTAGCTGTATGGCTTGGGATCTTGGTGGCAGTCTCACTTGCGGCTTTTTCACTACTTCACCATACACATACCATTCTACTAGCAGGAGGGGGGTACGTGTCTGGGCACATCATGCAATAGGTGCCCTCTTTTTTTTGAGCATACCATTCCAACAGTCTGAGTCCCCCACTGGTTGTTCCCAATCTACAGGTTTACTGGTGCGTTTTAGGCAGGTATGGTATCAACACAACCAATATCGATTCAGACCGGTGAAGGAACCAAAACAAATCAAAGTCTGATGCTTCAGGGGCAGAAAATAGACAATGGTTTATGATTTTTGGACTGGTATTAGAACTATGATCTAGGTCACTGGGGGTAAGGAATTATGGGATATGTACAAATATATAACAAGGGAATGGTGGAACAAATCGATACAAAGGCTATACAAAGAAACCTGACCCATCCACCAAACATACAGTATATTAATATCACTTACAACGGTAACGTAGAGTATAAAACCTGCACTGCAGTCGTTGCGCCAATACATGTGTAAGACTTTAACTCTTAGAACCCGACAAACGCAAAACACGTTGATTTTCGTGCCCATTAATCTCAGGCTCGTAAACATTGCATAGGTGTGACTCACGGACAAGAATCGCCTATCTTTGGACCCGAGAGAACTTGCCCGATCCGCACGTTCAAGTTGCAACATTGTGTGCCAAAGTATTCCGGAGTAATCCTCGGCGGAATCAGGCTTATGTTTTACACATTTTCCACCAAAATGCGCCCCGGAAAACAAGGCGCATATTCGCTTCCGCAATTAACCACGCGCTACCATCAGAACAGTCAACCCCGCATTCCCACATCACAGAGACACTATAATCTCAACATTCATAAGATTATATTCGTAGTGCCTGCAAATTTTTATATTAGACCAGACTAAAAATTGAGAAATTTCAATAGGCGCAAGTACTTTTCCCTCATAGAAAGGATGATATTAAGGCTGTCCGAATTTACATGTTAAATCATGACATAAATAGCCCAGAATGTCCTGAAAACAAAACCATGAAGCATATGTAGATACAATGTAATGAGTCTATAATCAAGGGGATAGAAAAACACTCAAAATGGATAGGGTTCTAAGGGTTAAACTCTATCAATGGCTGAGCTGTGAAACTAAAAAACAGTGTGCGCTTTGGAATAATAAAAAATTAGCACCTGCAATCAAATCAACAAATAAGGCATGAGGCTAGGAATCAGTGAGAAAACCATGGAGGCCTGAACCACAAATTATATGCACATATGCAATAAAATTTGTTTCTTGTAGGGTTACTTCGCCAAGTTTGGACCAATTATGTTACCACAGAATAATATTTTAAGCCCCTGGATTTCAATGTACGGTCATAAAAGCAGCCCTTAAACCACAGCTACGTCCTGGTGTTGAGAACAAGACGACGGGAAGAGCTGTGGTTTTTATAGCCAGGAATCGGCTACATTCTACGGCATTACAGAAGTTATTTAAAACATTTTAAACTGGTCTGTGGAGGAACACCCGGTGGCCAAGGTGTGCATTCGCACACCAGCTCGCCAGCTGCTGTCTGAGGAACACAATGAATAGCAGGATATGAAGGCAGATGCTGTCCTCTGTGTGGGCATTTCGAAATTCCCTTTGAAAGAATGAGAATTTTTAGGGCATGAAGTCAGAGCTCAGCTTGGATAGAAGCCCTCATAACCCTCTGCGTAAGATGGCATTCCATAGCCAGGTGCCTGGCTGTATTTAGTCCTTACTGGTTTATAAACTAATTTAGAAGATAGAGGAACTAGAAAACGTGAATAACAATAACCTTAACATATAAATCTATATGTATGGATATTAAGTTGAAACAATGGCATTGAAAACAATGAAATAGTGTCTATTCATGTGAAAAAACTTATTTAAAAAAAAATCTGAAGCCTCCAAGTGCATCATATCATGTTACGTCTGACGAGAACATTGATGTCCCACCCCTAAGTTCTGCTGAATTCTGTTTTCATAATGCCTTTAATCATTTCCAGTGCGTTAGTTTGGAGAGGGAGGTAGGTGAATCTGTCTCCATGACTTTTGTTTTATGTACTCTTTCCATCATGAAACAAAGAGGGGAAAAGGTCACTGGATGTAAAAGACGGGAAGCTGAACTAGAGATTTCAGGAAGTTTATCAGCTGTCGTATTAATGGTTCTAAACGGCAGAGAGCTGGCATGCTGACAGCATCACAATGCCCCATGAGGAGATGTGACCCACCCTGTATGTCTGAGATAACAGGGCAATATTACCCAGCAGCCATTGCTGTGGTGAGATGCTTGTAGGCTCTTAAGAAATGTGGCAAAGCTGGCTAAAACAATACATCCCATAATATATTTAATTAGGCTTCTTAAGAACCAAATCGCAGTAAGTTCATTACACGCCAACTGAATATTCGAATATTCCTTCCGATGCCAAACGTGTAGCGATGACTCTAAATGAGCAGATCTCAGACTGAAGTACTCTGCATACTCCAAAGTACATAACCGCAGCTTATGGAAGACATTGCACACCCACTGTCTGTCCCGGGCTTCAAGCACAAACACATCGGAGAAATGACGCACCTGGGGCCCATATCACAAAACTGGATTTCCTGCTTAGCCAGATAACTTGCCGGATTTAAAGTAGCCTGGACTAAATGTAAGTGAATGTAGACAAAGTCCATTTAAAGCGGGGTACCTTAAATCTGAGAAGTTATCAGGCCAATCCTGCCTCATAATACAAGCCCCTGGAGTACTGTATATAATACAATGCATAAAAAGCTATAGGGTTAGGCTTAATTTAATATAAGTTTAAAGACAGCTGAGACTGGGCTCATTCACAAATTCAGACTCATGCAGACTTTAGTTCCGACAGACATCCCCATTAGAAACCAAAGGGCCGATTTCACAACAAGAAAAATAAAATACTTCTCAAACTGAAGTCAGATGTATTTTTGTAAGCATATAGACACAATCATCCTATAAATGATTTATTACTAGGGCTGACATAAAAATCTCACCGACACTGCAAGATTGAGAGTTGTGTGGCTGGGATTTAAAGTTTGATGCAAAACATCAGACATGGGGCCCGCGGTGTAGCGGGTAGGGACGCAATCGTGTAATCAAATGATCACCAGTTGAAGTCCCTGACCCACAAGTACCGCTGAGGTACCGAGAGCAAGGTACTGTCCCCAAGCACTGCCCCCTGTCACATTTCCACATTTTAGGCAGTTATAACCCCTACTGAGAATATCTAAATATGTCACATGGGTTAAATGGAAGGACACATTTCATTGTTCTGCTGTGGGGTGTCAACAATGATAATTAATCACCCTAGACTTCACATTCTCCTTAATGCTGTCAAAACGGAATGAGCTAAATGTAACATGATGTGTGCATTATCCCCTCTACGCCAATCAGCCATAACATTAAACCCACTGACGGCTGATGTGAATAACACTGGTTCTCTCGTTACAAAGGCACCTGTCAAGTGCCTTTGTCCGTGCCCCGATGGTTCAGAGCTGTTTCGGCAGCATGTGTGGGACCTGCACAATATTAGGCAGGTGGTTTAAATATTATGACTGATTAATTTTAAATGTTTAGACATCCATCAAACTGAAAGAACAAAAAAAAAATATTACGGCTTCCTGTATCCATCTCACGGCAATGCTTTTTGTACTGGACTGTCTTTGCAAATTACATGGGTTAAAAAAATATATTAAATTTTGGTTCTATTTAATAGCAGTAATAATGACACTTTATTGACCCCTATGAGGAAATTCTCTGCCCGCTTGCCTCACCGTGCTCTGCGTGACGCACAGACACACCGGGAAGGGCAGCCTCCTGCAGTAGTGCCCATGGAGCTGGGGGTTAAGGGCTTTGCTCAAGGACCCATGGACACAGAAGCTAATGATCTGTAAAATCATTCAATGACAACAGCTGACACAGAGGTGGACTGAACCACTCAGTCCGTTTTTTTTCCAGCTTCCAGGCACGATTAAACAGGAAGTTGCAAGGTCCCGGGTCAGGCGGAACTGCACGCGGCCAGGGCAGCGTGCCCATTGAGCCGCATGAAATGGCTCCATCCGGACCGGCGGCTTCACCCTGCTGCTCGCTGGGTCTCTGCAGATTGCGGCAGGGGCACCAAACGGAGCCAAAGTCCTTCCGGAATGCTGGCAGAATGACATCCGTACAATGGGGGAGGGGGGGGGGGGGGTTAGGAAGAAGGATGGCAAGGCCCGCCCCATGGGGACACCGTGGGGGGGTCCACTCTACCACCACAGGCCGGTGAAATGTGGTAGCTGCTGCAGATCCAAAGAGCATCCCATCCTCTGGGAACATCAGCTTAGGGGTCTCACCAAGGTCTGTGGTGCCTCCTACCGCCAGTAACTTCAGCATCCAGTGTCGTTTTCACACTCATGCATACACACATCGAAGTCCTTTCTAAAGCGTGTGCTCGTACACCTCGCAACTCTATAGACTGGCTGCAGACGAAAGCACGCCGATTCTCTACCGCGCACGATGCCCACAAAACTGTAACACACGCACATGCTGCAATTAGGCACATCCTAAGCTGTAGCAAAAGACGTGCAAAACTGTGCTCAGTGAGAGTGCCTTTCTCCGCACTTCACATATCACAATATGTAATCATAATGACAAGAAAGATAAACATTTGAATGGTTTAATTTAACATTTTACAGTAAAAACAAAACAAAAAAAAGTAAAAAGTGAGACTTTTTCAATAATTCTTTTTAAACTATACATTTGGACGCAAGATTTTGTGCAATATCACATCACGGTAAACTTAAAAATAATATCATGCGCCTTCCGACTCTCCAGCTGACGATTCAAGCATTGAAGGGAGCAAGTCTCCACACGGCAGAGTTCAGCCAACCACACTGGCTAACAATCCTGAGCATTCCGGCTTCCACATCCATAAACAGCACCGATCGCTTCTTCTGTCGCGCGGCACTGATCTCTCCCTCTTTCAAAGAGTATGTGTAGCAAGACACCCAATTCTGAGATTCCTACATACCTCCACAATGTGCAGCAGAACCACAGAAATCCACAAAGATAACACTTTTCCACAGGTTATTATTATGTTTCTTTTAGAATCCTTTACTGTGATAGGTGGGCTTATGATGAAGGGCGGGGCAACAGTTCACATGTGGGCGGAGCTTCAGAAGATGCATGGCAGAGTTGGGGTGGTTACTTGGCTTCACTTTCAGGTTTCATGCTGAAGGGTTCCAGCCGCTCGCCCTCCGGCAGCAGGTTGTTGAGCCTCTCCATCAGCGGCAGCGTCTGATCGATGCCCATCTGGATCCGTCGCAGGATCATGGACATCTCGTTGACCTTCTGGATCTGCTCAGCATACTTGGCGTAGCGCTTCTGTCGCTCTTGCATGATGCTGAAGAGCGTCTCCACCGAGAGATCCATCTGACACCGCCCATAGAGAGACCCGCCCATTACTGACGTGACAGTCACATAAAGTGGCTGATGCATACAGCTAATGACCCGTCCTTAATAACAACAATGACGTGTGTGACTAACTGCTTAATAATAACAATGATATGCGTATAATGATGTTTATAGCTATTCTAGTGCAAAGGAGGGACAGGAAACTGAGCGCCTGAAGGCACCAAACATGAAACTCCAGCTTTTCTTTAGGTACAACATTTGCTCCTTGCTTCTGGCAGCTGCTGACATGTTTATGGCTGGTACGTGTAGGTTGTCAGGCATGATTCCATATACACACACACACACACTGAATTTCCCTTTGAGATAGGGAAAGTACATCTTCCCCCACCAATCCATGCAACCTTCTGTGTTTGAGAAGACTCGGATATTCACTGTCTGAGAATGTTCCGCTAAGATCCCCTTGAAGACCCATCCTGCATTGTAAACAGATTTATTAATATCCTCTGCAGTTCACACATCTTGAGATCAGCCTGTCCTGCCAAAATCTTCTCTCCGGGGGCCCATCAGGGGAAGTCAGCCTCATAAACACACTTTACACAGTTTGCACAAATTCAACAGTGTGCCAACATAATCACATTAAGCTTGATTAAAACAATGCTCAATTCATCTCAAGTGTAGCTATATATATCTTGCTACACTCCCTAGACCACCCGCAGAGTTTCAGATCCCACCCTAAACGCTCAGGTGTCAGGGGTGCGTGTAGACAGGCGGCTCCCCTCTACCTCTTTGATCCTCTTGACCAGGGCATTCTGGTCAAAGCTGACGGCCTCTGCGCACTGGTGCAGATGCTCCTGATATCGCAGGCACAGCTGCAGCACCTGCAGGGAGTCCAGCTTCTCAAGGCGGCCACTGCTCGGGGACGTCTGGCCACTCAGCACACCTGGAAGAGGGGAAGGATGTGAAACTATTCCTCAGATATACAGGAGAATAGTCACAGGCCATATGTCACTCCTATGAGCAGGAGAATAGTCATGGGCCATCTCACTCATATGAGTAGGAGAATAGTCACGGGCCATCTGTCAGTCATATGAGCAGGAGAATAGTCACAGGCCATCTGTCAGTCATATGAGCAGGAGAATAGTCATAGGCCGTCTGTCAGTCATACATACAGGGGCATAATCACAGGCCATCTGTCACTCATATGTGCAGGAACATAGCCACATACCGTCTGTCACTCATACGTGCAGGAGTATAGTCATAGACAGTCTGTCACTCATACGTGCAGGAGCATAGCCACATACCGTCTGTCACTCATACGTGCAGGAGTATAGTCATAGACAGTCTGTCACTCATACGTGCAGGAGCATAGCCACATACCGTCTGTCACTCATACGTGCAGGAGTATAGTCATAGACAGTCTGTCACTCATA
>JAODKN010000063.1:26784721-26797364 GCA_026774425.1 Petrocephalus zakoni
CGGGTCTCTGTACAGACTCCCCCCTCGAGCCCAGCACCCCCCCCACCCCCTCACCCCCACCCCAAGGCCCCAATCCAGTTAGACCGGCCTGCCGGACAAACAAAAGACACCCCCTCCTTTTGCTGGTTCTACAAACGCAGCTGAAAGACTTCTAAAAGCGGCCCTTCTCTCCCAGTATGTGGCTAACTCTGCTGGGCTTTGTCAGTAACTTTGAACCGGCGAGGAGCCTGCGGTCACCGCACTGGGCTGCCTGGGACCACGGGCCCCCGCTGCCGCTCCTGTACGGCGACTCAAAGCAGCTCACCGAATGACCAATCAAAACCTGCTAATTGGCGTCAAACTGGAGAACAAAAGACCAGACCCATCGAAAGGTTGGAAACCAGAGCAGCTACCCCCATCCCCCCCCCTCCCCCATTTGGCTATATAGAGATACTGTGGACAGCAACAACCAGACCACTGGGTCAGGGGGATGGGGCGTTTGTGGCAGGGCCCAGAGAGGAGCTGACTGGTGCTTTTCACATTCTGTTTTTGGGGCTACGTGGGTCTGATCTGCCACGGGGATAGTGGATAGGGAGGAGGGGGGTAGAGGTAACCCCCCCCTCCCCCACTGCCATGCATGAGCCGCTTTCCATAGCTGGACAATACCCAGAAGGCAGTTCTTCAAGCCCTGTGAATAAGGCTGCCTGGGGTAGCGCCAAGCATCACAGGCTACCCCCCCACAAAAAAACCCAACAATGCCAAAATGGGGGGATTCTTCCAGTAAATGCAGCCCCTCCTTCCACTGCTCTTACTCCGGGTTTGAGGGGAGCACAGACCAGAGCGAAGTGGCACAAACGTGAGCAGGAGGAGCGGTGGTTTCCGGGGCGACACCTTCGGCCGGCCGCGTCGCGGCTAACAAACATCTGTCAAGTTCTGCCTGTTAATTTATGAAAAATTCAGCATGTTTTCCAGCAGCTTCCCGGTTATATTTCAGAAAACAGGCTGGCAAGCAGTGCTACATAAACAGGAGCAAGCAAGTATAGGTTTCCCTAAAATGCTACTACAGATTACAACAGAACTATCAAATTCTAATACATAACCTTACTTATTCCTACTTCTGCTTCTCAAGATATTAAGTACTTCGATTTGTGATCTTTCTGCATAAGCAAGGAGCTCTAAGAAGTTCAACCGATTGCAAAAAGGCTGATATTGGCTAACTATTAAGGAGTTCAGGGCTAATTTGAACTTAGAATGACTCATTTGATTTAACTACGTTAATATGCTGAAGGTAGCGCACATAGAACAAAAGGGGTATTTATTTTGCCCTCTGAAAACTGCCATTCTGTCTTACAGTGATGGAGGAGTAGCAGTTTTTTAGTGAAGTCCGCGAGAGAGAGACGTCCCCTTGAGTGTGAGAGAGACGTCCCCTTAAGTGTGTGTGTGTGAGTGAGTGAGTGAGAGAGAGAGAGAGAGACGTCCCCTTGAGTGTGAGAGAGACGTCCCCTTAAATGTTCCAGTGAATCGTTCAGGTTGGCTCACTATGCCGAGAGAGACCCCAGGTGGGGAATGGGGGGTGACTCACCCGGCCGGCAGGTGCGCTGATCGTCCAGAAGCCGCACGCCCGTGGGGCAGGCACATTGGAAGAACGGCTTGACGGGAGACAGCAGGCACAGGTGGGAGCAGCCACCATTCCCCACTGTGCAGGGGCTCTCCGGGGCTGTGGGGACAAAGGCGGAGGGCTCAGGAACACAAATGGCACTGTGGCAGCGTGGCAGTGACGGCGAGCAGCCCTTTCACCATCACTGCATACGCCCAGCTCGGACGGCGTTCAGTGGACAGGACCAAGTAACCATGACAACCAACAGCAGAGGGCTGATCCTCCCACCCAATGGATCTCAGCATAACCTGACAGATTCACAGCAGCCGGACAACCCAGGACAAGTCATTTTTGAAGAACCATCATAAAAAAAAAAAAAATTATTTTTGGAGATTAGGGGAGTTGATTAATGGGAAGAACCAGTTATGAGGTGAAAAACAAATGTCCAATGTCATGGAGGTACCGTGGGGCTGCCTCTTCTGGCTATAGGCATGGAGGTCCATGGGCGAGAAGATGTTGGAGTGGACCTCGCGTCGCTCCTCGCCCGTCTGCTTGTTGCAGGAGTGGATGGAGTGCGTGTTCCAGTCGGTCCAGAAAAGCGTGTCTTCGTAGAGTGTGAGAGCAAAGGGGTGCGGCAGAGAGCCCTTGACTACCACCTCCCTGCAGGAGGCAACACCAAGCAGATTTAGCCTCCCAAAGCCACGCTGCTGGGCGGCGGGGAAGAGGAGGAGAAGTCTTACCGTGAGCTGCCATCCAGACTCGACCGATGTATGAAGTTATACTTCGCGTCGGCCCAGTAAAGCTTCTGCTCGCTGTAGTCCAGCGTCAAGCCATTCGGCCAGTAGATGTCACTGTCGATGATGATCGAACGAGACGTACCGTCCATCCCAGCTCGTTCGATCTTTGGGATTTCCCCCCAGTCCGTCCAGTACATGTACCTGAGAGAAGCAAGCAAGACTGGTCACAACACAAGCAGAGCATCACTCGCACTGAAACATGATAGGTAAGTAGCCATGCATCACATGAAACACTGCCTCATGGTTTGACTGGCTCCAAACTGTAAGGTCAGGCACTGTAATATGAGCTTTGTTACTGTGGTGGAGGACAGACAGGCAGAGAGCGAGAGGCAGACAAGCAAAGAGGCAGGCAGGCAGAGAGAGAGGGTATGAGAGCAAGAGAGACAGGCAGAGAGAGGCAGGCAGGCAGAGAGACAGGCAGAGAGAGAGGCAGACAAGCAAAGAGGCAGGCAGAGAGAGGCAGACAAGCAAGAAGGCAGGCAGGCAGAGAGACAGGTAGAGAGAGACAGAGAAGGTGTGAGAGCAAGAGAGAGACAGGCAGGCAGAGCGATAGAGAGACCAGCAGTCAGTATTCCACGGTGACAGACAGTGGACAGTCTGATGAGGTTCTCACTTCCTCAGAGGGATCTGTCTTCTTTAGCAAATGGAAAGTGAAAACAAAGAAACCCCCCCACCCCCCAAAACACACGCACACACAAACACACACCTGGCTAGAAGCATTACTGCCTGCAGAAGGACTCGCATGGATTGAATAGCAAGACCAGCAATTTGGATTTTATCCATTTATTTTCACTGATTGTTTCTTCAGAATATAGATCCTAAGGAACAATTAACATTAGGGTTGCTTACACTGGAGAATGCCACAGAACCTCAAATATGCACAAAGGTACCTGCTCAAATCTGACATTTTTTTGTAAAAGCACAGGAATATATTACATTTAATTGGGCCTGAACAGTGACTGTCTGCCTGAAGCAAATTTTAGTTAAATGCTAGCAGTAATTATTAAAACACTTACACATTAATCTAATGCCCAGACAGGTCTGCTAGGAAAACATCCTTCATAGACACTTTCAAGCAAAACTCGTCGCAAGGGCCGCAATATCTCCATCACCCTGATGGCGGTGCTGAACACATCACACGGATGCCCCGTTTTCAGCAGGGTGCCGAAATCCTCACTGGAAGCAGAGGCATTATCTTCATATCTACTTGAAGGCAGCCAGGAGGGCAGGGACAGACGTGCTGCCCGGGGGGAGCCAAGAACTGGAGCAGAGCTCTAATGAACTGGTGCTGAACCAAGATCGGACTTCAACAGACGGTCAGAGTACACCGACTACTCTCCTGCCACCCCACATCCAAACCCGTGACGTTGGAAATCTCCTTGCTGACTGACAGCTACCCAAATCTGCGCTGCTCCATGTTCCGGCCCGTTTTCATAAGTGGTTCTCCAGCCAGATACATGGAGAACTGCTACAGGTGCCTCAGCAGAGCACCCATATTAGGAGCCTGTCCTGGGCCTTCTCCATCTTTGGTTTCCCAGCATGCACCTCTGGACTACAGTAGCCCATCTGAAATGCAAGTCCCGCCCCCTGCGCAAAGAAAGCCCAGCAGAAACGGGGACAGACATCCTCACTCGCAAACGCTCCTGAGACATTTCAGGAGCCGGTGAGAGATTTGCCCCCCCACCCCCGAGCCCCTACCCCCCACCAGAGCGAGGAACAGAAAGGTTTGTTTGTGGACGCGCCGGGCACAGGAAGGAGGGGTCCGGGGCTGCGGCTCCCTTTGACACTTCCCCTTCTTTTTGCATGAACACAAAAGGCAGGACGGGCCTGTGGACGGCTGTGCTAATGGACGCTCTTGTTTCCCCAAATTGGCCTCTGACACCCCTCACAGCTGGAGGGCCTCCCTCCCCTGGCAACGCCGCTACACCCACACCAGCAGCGCGGACAAAAGGCCTCCAGCGCCCCAGGCCCCCCCCCCTTCCCCATTAGCCTAGCTGCTGGCTCTCCTGGGCCCTACATGCTGATTTGCAAACTAGCGCACAGGGAATGTGCTTTTATGAAGCGCCAGCTCCTCTGCATTCACAGCCAATCAACTCCGTTTATTTCTCTCATTTCGGTTCCCTCTCTTTTTTATATAATTACCGCACTAAACCACAGTGTAACTTTTGCTTTCCGAGCAAATAAATCACGACTCGCCTGTAGCTGCTTAAAATCATAAATCACGACTCGCCTGTAGCTGCTTAAAATCATAAATCACGACTCGCCTGTAGCTGCTTAAAATCATAAATCACGACTCGCCTGTAGCTGCTTAAAATCATAAAATCAGTGTTAGTGCCACTTGAAGAGGACACTCTTCCACTGGACCCGTCTAACAGCCAATCGCATGCTGTTATGCTGTGTGGAGGGGGGGGGAGGTTGTTCAGCTAGAGTGCCGACTCACAGGGTCAAGAGGACACATGGCAGCCCTGAGGTGTGACCACTTCTCGGACTGGATTGTCAGGCTTTGCCGCATTGGATCTAAACTCAACACCTGCACATCCAACTATCCATCCCCCGATAGTTTACTCTAGACTAGGTTACAGGGAGAGCCTGGCTGCAAAGGGTACGGGGCAGATCTCCGGACACATACCATTAACACAACCAGGGCAATTCTGAGACACCAAATCAGACACCAATTTATACTTTTGTGTCGAATTAACGCTGTAAGCACAACATGGCTGTGGACCCTACGAGGAAGCCCTTGTCGCAGTCTGACATTATGTCGTTAATTGAAACTGAAGTGCTATTAATATGTAGCATTGCGTAACCCACCCTAGGCGTCGTAGCATCAGGTCTACAAAAGGTTGACAGCGGCAACTTCAGTTCCCTCCAATAAGTTTATTCATACTTTATAACCCCGCCCAAAAAGTAATACAGGCACTAACTTTAGAAGGGAAAATGCATAAACAGCTTTGTAGCGATTCAATGTTTTTCCAAATTTGACTTTGGGTAGTTTGGAGCAGCTCATATATAACCAGGACATGAGAAACATTTGACAACATTTTTTTTTTTTCTGGTTTCAACTGTCTGACTCAACAGCAGAATATATTGCAGGAGGGGAAGACCATAAGTGCAACATCCAAAATTATGTATCACCTAGTGTTTAGACAGTGTAATTACTGTGCGACACGCACACAACGGCGCACAAGTATACATGCTCGGGACAGCGTCGGTCACGGCATAGGCTCGGTATAAAACCGGCCTTAACTGCACACCCATGAACAGCAAGAGGAAATCCAAATGACGCGGGTGGCAGGTAGGGTTTCGAACCCCCCATATCCTGGAGGTGAGGTAACACTGCTACCCAATGCACCACACAGTAGCATGTCCAAACAGTAGAGATTTAAATAAACACTTTAGAGTTCAGTGTTAATGAGAAAAGATGATAGGTGAGCATAGAGAGAGCGGCTAGGGTCCCAGACAGCGAGTGCGATGCAGGATGTACAGTGTTAACAAGCATGGCAGCCTGCTAGTTAGACAGCATGGACATGGCCCTGGCTGTACACTCGCAGCGCGTCTCCAAGCATACTGACTCTGCCCCAAAACAAGAGCGCAAACCACTCGGGTGACTCACATTCTTAAGGCCACCAGTGTGCAGGAATAGCACCTCCCCCCGACACTTACATAGATAATACGAGGCATGTCTAGGCATCTTGGAGAAGGGGAAAACTGTGGTCATGCAGGTAGTGAATCCGTATCAGTGAAAAGGACAGACTATGGGCCAAAATGCCTGACGTTAACATTAGCATAGCAACAAACAGCCCAGGGAAGCCAATAATCTAAGAGCAAAGAAAGTCAAAGACCCACCAAGCCAGTCATAGACAAGGGGGAAAGACCAGGGGTGGCTGATCCAAAGACTTTATATCATGATCGATCTTGCAGAAGTCGACAAGCTACTTTTCATGTGAACTGTAGATCTTTTATGTCCTCCTCCTAATACCTGGAAACTTCACCTAAAAACTTCATTGGCCAGTAATGACGCTGGTCACTGCCCGAAGCGTACCACACATCCCCACGCGCCACGCCAATAGCTCACACTCAATTGTTTTTCAAATACATTTTGAAACCAAATATATTTATATTCACAATGGTTGTTTGTATGGATTACTTTGTCAAATTTTAACATGTTGAAAGCTAGATAGTGATGTCGGTTAGCTTGGTAATTGTGAATTTAAAGCAAGATTAGTTTGTATATTGTTGATACTGACATATTTGCCTCACATACAAATTTGCAGAAGTCCATTGAAAACATTAAAACTGTTCACTGACCGCTGTATAAAGGTTTCCATTTGTAGTACTACAAGTGTCATTGCATTGTTCTTGGTTTATTTTTGTAGTTTGAGAAAATGCATTTTTTCCACATTCTTGGGAGATGCATGTTCTTCATTGGATAGCACTATATAAAATGGGCAACATACAGGAGTTGAACTTATACCCCGAGAGAGGTTAATGTTTGAAATCACTGAGAGAGGAAGAACGTGAGGAAGAAAAATGCGAAGCACTCCCAAAAGTGGCCATGGTGCGATGAGTCATACACGGCTAATGCTAAACTCGCACTAAAGACGCACTCCAGGGCACATTTCAAATGCACTTCACTTCTGGGCCCTTCAGACACTACTTCCGTGGAATGGCTCCACTGTTTGGACGTGACTGCAACAAGGATATGAAAGCATGCTTGTACAAGGGGAAATTCCCCTAAGCTTGGGGACGGGCACACAGCAAAGTCTCTGCAGGAGAACACCAAACAGCTCAAGGCTTTCAGGCACAAACAAACCACCTTCACCAGGAGAACCACAAAGACAGTCAAGACCGTTCAGGCACACACAAGCCCATGAGAGAGCTGAAGACCCTCAAAGACAGACCGGAGGTTTCAGGGACATGCGTGCCTCTTATAGCCGGAGAACCTCAAAGACAGTCAAGAGCTTTCAGGGACACATGAGCCAATGAGAGAGCCAGAGAAGCTCTGACGCAATTTTCAGGGACACACATACTGCTTACAGCAGGAGAACCTCGATACTCATAATCGTCAACAAGTGACAGCCGCGCCATAAATGGTGCTCAGTGAGCAGAGCTTATTCCCACACACACCACACCACAGGCACAAAGGTGGGGAGGGCCTCATCTCCCCACTCTTAGATCTTGCCATTTCATCCCAAGCCGGTAGCTCGGCCGCCATAAATCGGCTCCAGCATAACCACACAGCAGCTGTTCACCTGGCGTGAACTTCCTGGGAAAGCAGCAGCCGGTCCGGGTGTATGAGGCGGCGCAGGGCCGCTTCCTCTCACTGTTTTTGTGGCGTTTGCATTTTGGATTCCGGTGCCAGTGTAAATTCATGTGATCCCTTGAACGTCTTTATGGCCGAAGCCAAAGTTAAGATGTCACTAACAGAAAGGGGAATTTTGCCTTTTTCTTTTTACACACACAGTCAGTGACAAATCCAGGACTGAACTGTCCAGACAGTAAAAATCATGTTTGCTGCAAATTTTAAAAGTGAAATTTATTTTATTGTGAATATTAGACAGCATAGAAGTTTACAAAGCTCTTAATTGATACGTTTTTGTGGAGACCTGTGTGTGTGTCGTGTTCTGCGCAGCTGCTTGAGCGCCTGTGTGTGGGTGCCCACCCACTTCTCCGGGGGAGGGCCAAATCAGCCGCACGTGTATACTCCAGACACCCGCTGAGCCCCATTTACACAGGCCCACGGCAGCCCCCACCCCGGCAAGAAGGCAGCAAATCCGAAGCGTGCCAGCACACCCAGTCCATTATCCTTCGGAGATATTTGCCAATATCTTAAGCAAAAAGCAAGAAAAAAAAAAAAAACCCCAAGAGCTCCAGCTGGAAAGCTTTGGAGGGAAGACAGAAGCGGGGGGGCTGGGGGGGGGGGGGGTTTCTAAAGACCGGTGTACTACAAAGCGAGGCCCACACTCGACTACCTATATACACCAGGGCCTGGAACATGCCTGCCAAGCCTTAATCTCCCCCCACACCAAAAAGCTGCAGCCAATCCCAGTGGCGACACTCCAGAGGACCAGGGAACCAAACATCTTTCATTGGCCAGCCGCTCAGGTTAGACATGCAGAGCCATTAATACATAAAACCCACTGCTTAAAACAACAACAACAAATGGGGGAGATTAGGCTAAGATGTGATGACAAAATCGGGCAGCCCCCACGCCGCCGTGTGCGCAACACTAGGCCACCGTCATGCCATTAAGCCAGCCACGTCTGTTTAAAAAGCTGCTCGTGCCATCACAGCCCAAGAGCCTGCAACGGGGCTTAATCCAGCAGGACTGATCTGGGGACTTCCCAGCAGGAGTCCTTGTGGGCGGCTAGACGGCGCCCGCTCCCATGATCCCACGAGCAGATCCTCCAGGCTCGGGGGACACGGTTCGGTCTCGCCAGGCTGGAAGACAACACAGGTGAGGCCCATGCCAAACAGGCTTGGGAAACCCCCTCCCCCCCCCACTCCCCTCAGAACAAGGGGAAAGCAAGCGCACAGGATAAATGCATCTAAAGGTTTCATGTGCGGCGTAGAGTAGGGCTGCAAGATATCTGAAAACACTATTGCAATGTGAATTTGTGATAAATATGATACATAGATGATTTACACATAAATCATGATACCTTTAAAATAAAAAGTACAGGTAAACAGAACTCCTCTACCAAGGGTCTGTTAATTTGGGCTTGTGGGAGTTTTACTTGCATAAAACTGTTCTGAGGGCAGAACGAAAAATTACTGGTTCAAAGAGATAACCTATTTTGTTCAGTAGGCAGGACCAAGACATGATTGGTTAGTTTGACATCTTACTCAAGATCTGATTGAAATGCAGCGAGATCACCATTCTCCCTTCAGAACATCGAAAAATACCATGATAATTTTTGGTCATAATCGCCCAGCTCAAGCAGAGGGGTTGAACATTCTTGTAAAAAGCTAACAGACCTGCCCAGAGGGGAAATGAAAATGACACGAAGACATCACTGATTACATGTGAGTAGGAAAGGTATGATTGATTAGGAAAATTAATTTGGTTTTGACTAGGTGAGCTGAGACTGCCTGCGGATGGCAAGGACGCCCAACACTACCAGCTGCAGACAGCGGTGAGCGGACTGCCCTGATTGAGGGATGCTGGGTAATTCAGAGACTTGTAGAAGTGCAGACATAAATGCAGCCAAGTTAAATACGCTGGCCGCGGTCCCTACTGATGCCTGCAGAGGTCCCTGTGCGGTCCTTAACGCACGCCTGGGCCTCGCACACAGGCAAGGCCGTAATTAAGATGAAACCGAAGAATACATTACGGAGGCCTTTTATCCCTGGCCTGGTGAATTAACATGCTAATTTGCGCGCCCCCAGCGCCGGACTTGGGAAGTACTGGGAGGGGACAGGTGAGGGGGCTTGTGGCAGCACAAAGGGAGGGGCCTTCACAACTCGTTCAGAGAGGGAGGGAAGTCCTTACAAACCAGGAAACTAAACCCAGAACCCCCTGCCCCCCAAGCACACTACATCATCTGATATAGCCCTGTCAAACGCCACATTTAAAAAGTCTGTATTCAGCAGCTTAAAACCTCCACCCTCGTTTGTGGGTGTCTAAGCACCCGATGTGCTCCCAAACGAGGAGTCCCCCCATTCGGCTCACGGCTACCGTGCACGAAGATCACAAGCAGAAACGAGAGACACAGAAGAGCCCTGATTTATACTCCCTTTCGGCATGTGCTGCATCAGGCCAGACTCGCTGGTCTTTAAAGGAGCAACATAAACAGCTCCAGCCTCCATATTTCATCTGGTTTGCAAGCTGTCAGCTATCCGGCCAGGATCAAAGCGCTCGTGTAAAGAGGTTAAGGAGGAAGCGGACAGAAAAACTTACTGATCCTTAAATCAATTTGCCTTTCATGTTGAAAAGCACAGACAAGCTCCAGAACTGAGCAGTTACTGCCCAGCACATAAGAAGCACCATCCACCTTAAACGGGTCTGGGGAAACGCTGCCACTACAAACCCGGGACCACCATGCCATGCCGGTCCCAGTCTGCCAGCACCTCCACCTTAACAGACATGCAGGGTCGCTCCCCGAGCTGGCCCACTTTCTCTCAGATCACCTGTAGAGGGCGCCGAGCATGAGAAATCGCCTCGAATGTGGGGAGGGCGGGACCCTGGCTGGTCCTTAGTGAGGGGGGGGGGGGTGACAAATTTCAACCTCTTCTGGGTCACTGCAAAAATCAACACCTCTGATCTGGTTTTAATTACCCCCCTCCACCCTAAATCCAACTGGGAACGAAGACGCTCAAGTTCTCAAAACCTGAGCAAATTAAAGCTACCCTCCTTTTATGCGTTCCTCTAGTCTTAAAAAAAAAAGAAACGCACTCCTGCCCGTTTTAAGCACAGACGGGAAGAGTAATTGTTGCCTTTGGTGCACACAGTAAGAGGTGGCTGTCGGATTTAAAGGAGGCGGTGAGTGGACTTATCTCCTGAAAAACAGGGGAGTGAGGTCGAGCTCCGCAGGGAGAACGCTTTAAGCTGTGGCTCAAAAGGTCCGTCACGTCGGAGCCTCAAGCCCACGGCGCAGCTGGGAGTCTCTCTCACCGAAACACCAGCACACCAGCAAAAAAACCTGGGTGAGACCTAGAGGAAATGAAAGGCCCACCCCAGCAAACACGGATTGGACGTGGAGGGAGCACTGGGATAGGCAGGCGGCGCTGAGGTGGGCGGGGCACGGAAACCACTGGACTGAGTTTATAAATAGCATTGGAGCTGGGAGCAGTGTGTGCGGGGCGTCCCATAGCTGTGAAAGCAGTGAGGGTGATGTGAGCCTAAGATCTCTGAAAGTAGACAATACAGTTTAGGTTGGATGAAAACATTATATAAAAAGAGTAATTAATAAATAAAATAAGTCATATGTAACCTTTACAATTAGTGAGCATCTTCCCAGTATTACCAGGCAACATCCCTGCGATTCCAGTGGTCTTCCCCAATACAGGGTCCTAAGGGTATCCGGGTCAGAACCACCACTCTGGGGACAGGAGCAACAGCCTCTTGGGGGAGGGGCCTGTGCCAGCGGCGCCCAACTCCCCCCTTCCTTTGCGAAATCCGCATGCTCGGGTTACCCCCGGTTACCTAGCTACCGCTCGCCCACAGGGTGTAACACGAGACCGGCGGTTCAGATTCACCGTCCGCCACGAGTCCCCGTGCTCCCCCCCAGATTAAACTCGACGTGCACACACTCCACTGGTACACAGAGACACAGCCCAGCGGCAGGTGCGTGCCGCGGTTTTTGGTAAAGAGGGCCTCCACATTAGTGCGATGCATTAGGAGCTGCTACCCACCAGTTGCCAAAAGGGGGCAGTTTGATACTGAAATGAACCAGCACCACATCAATCACACGCCGCTGAACACACTGTTGCTTACACAGTTCCGGCTGATAGTACAAGCGGCCTTCTTTGAATAAAGGAAAACAAATTGTTAATATGGGGGGGGGGGTCTGGACAAGCCCAGCATTTGGTGTAGCAAGTTTGACTGGGTGCTCACAGAGGACTGCTTGTCCCCATTCTGCGCCACCAATGGGGGGGGATGACAGGCATTGCCGACTTGTAGGGTAACTATAGGTGCATTTCACATGTGCTTCCCAGGGAACGGACAGAGCCTGCCTTTGTTCTTCTCTGGCCAGCCTGCTGCCACCCCCCCCCCCTTTACAAACACGGGCAAATCGCACGACTCCCTAACAGACCAGCAGACTGACCCTGCAGAGATTCAAAGGAATACTGTGATGGTTGCACTAGCCATATTTGCAAACTGATTTGATACAACAGCTCTTGTAGATTGTCAAACTGGACAAGGGAGGGGGATCTCCCAGCGAAAAACACATTTATGTACATCAGCGAGCCAGTGGAATGACAAACAGCACCAACTAACTCAGGGCCAAGTTTGGGCCAACTTTTATGTACACACCCATTTAACAGAGGCTTTTGTGCAAAGCGACGTACAGGCAAATAGCACAGTAGGTTTCCATAGCAATCGATCACCAATCTCATGCCCAAAGACTCAATAAAACCCAACTGGTCTGGAGTGACCTAATTGACTTGCCAACTTCAAATAGAGCCAGCTGGGTAGCTGAAGACTGCGAGTGACGAGAGAAACAAATGGCGCTTTTCCACTGCATAGTACAGCACAGCACGGTTCAGTACAGCTCACCTTGGTTTGGCTCAGTTCGGCTCGGTTTGCGTTTCGACTGCAGTTTAGTGC
>JAODKN010000063.1:26804070-26814638 GCA_026774425.1 Petrocephalus zakoni
GCCGGGTCCTACCGCCGGGCGTAAACAGCCCGCCCCCCCCCCCGCACCCCTCCCCCCGCCCCCCCCGCGGCCCTCCCCCCCACGCTCGGCACCATTCGCTCCCGAAACCCGACCCGCACCGCCTATTGTTGTGGCCCGGCCGCATGCGCCCGTCTCCGGCCCCCCCAGCCGCAGTTCGGTCGCGGCGGGACCGGGGCGGGGGGGGAATGTGACGCGGGTGTTTGCGGGGAAAGCGGGGGGGGCAGCGATTGTTTTGGGAGCGGAGAAAGCGACTCCGGAGGGACTAGTTTCTGACGGCGCGACGGTGCTGCGGTCCGTATCCGGATAGCCCCGCGACCCCGGCGCGTCGGGAGCGGGGGCCCGAAACCGCGGCGCACTGCCGCCGATCGCCGATCGCCGTCCGGGGGGGGGGCAGCCCCACGGGATGGCAGTGCCGATGGGGGGGGGTACGCGGCGAAACAATGCTGACATGCCGGGGGAGCTGTGGCAGGACGCTTTCGTGATGCGGGAGTGTGCAATCTGCATTGCCATAATATGCCACTGTGTGCTGGTCTGGCTTTTTAAACAGAAAACAATGCATCTGTAAGGCGAGGCCATAATGCGATATAAAACACACGGATCGTATCTTATCTCAATGGACAATGGCTCCTTTTGGAAGAAACGGAAGCTAGTGGAGAGCACAGAAATGTATTCTCGGGAAACTGCTTTAACTGTTTCAGAAAAGACATGGAAACTGATTCCCTTTTTTGCTCTTAATTTGTGTTTAAAGAATGTTTTAGTTTAGATGATTGATGCTACCAAGGGAAACTAGTCTTTTCCTTAAAAGTCCTTAAAAGAGTATCAGGGAGATGTGGTAGAAATGGAAAAAAAACCCATTGAGGCCAGGGGCCCGGTTCCAGGATCCGTGGAGGTTCAGGTTACGGTGGGAGCCGCTCGGATTTTCCGCAGCGCACCTTCACTCGCGGTAACCGATTCTCGAGTCTGACCAAAAGCGTAAATCGGGCTCAGAGAAAAGACACGTTATAGTGGCAAGGAGCCGTTCGGCTCCTGACTTTCTGGTCTATACCGACGCAGCGCTAAGACGCGAGAAATGGGAGATGCCTTTGAGACGATCCCTTGAAGTTCCCAGAGGACGCCAATTCCAGCTTAGCTCCCCGCTACAGAGCACATTCCTTTTTCTGATAGAGTTACACTGCAAACATGACGCACACAAAAAATCCTTTTGTGTGATTATTGCCCAATACTGCTTTGTACATATTATCAAAGATTTTCCTGCTTTGATTCATGTTGACAAAGAATTTACATTTTTAACACTTAAGCATAAAAAAAAACATATTTCAACTTCTGTATTTTCAATGATTTTGCCTAAACATTTACCATAAACAGCATAAAAGCCAATGATTTTTTAAAATATTTGTCTAGTTTTGGAATGCCAAAGACTTCCTTCACATGTTCTGATCTGGAGCACATGGAAAATATCCTTTAAACAGGCCTACAGGTAAGTGTACTGCTGTCCCAATGGACTGAAGTTTGCACATTTTGGTTTTAGCAAATTTAGATGTTCAATGAGAAAATATCTTGCCTGGTTCCAGTTATGCCTCCTGTGTCATATGTCACAGGTACACACATGGGTTAATCGTTTGGATCATTCATAGTGGCAGACAGTGAATATTTCACTAAAGAAACTCCACTCAGAGTGTTCTCTTAACAGCATGGTCCTACCAGACCTCCCCCGTCTCCATCTGGTCACTGGGGCAGGCACTTCCTTTATAGCTGGTTCTCCATAATTGTTTCTATCAGGCCTGAAAACATTCTCACAAAATATGCTTACAAAAGCTTTATTGCAAAATCACATCTTGTACAATTACCATTTACTTAAATCTAATTTATAAGTAACAAAGGTACACCAAACTCGTGAATTTTCACACGACCTTCAAATTATACATGCGGCAAATAATCGACTCAAATCCATCGAAACGTCCTACTTAATAAGTGTGCAATTCATTGAATGTATCTCCAGAATGTGGAGTGTACATTTTTTTTTCCAGTGGAATCTTAGCGACGGTGCATGGCTCACTGTGGTTCACTTTGCGTTTGCTGCCATCTTGTGGTTATATAATTACACCTAATTAGTGAAGGACTTGTGGGTAATTCAGCGCTCTACTAAGACAATCATTTTTACATCGTCCTCTTTCTACACATACACACCCACAAACACACGCATACACTCATGTACAAACATCAAAATCCTGGACAAAACTATGCAGTCAGTGAATACATAAAAGAACAATATATGAATTTAAGATATAATGCAGTGGAACTGATTATTGAATTCTTCAATGTCTCTGATCTCTGCATCCTTTAAGTTCTGGAAGTAATTCTTTAAAAAAAAAAAATCTGGCATGAACTGTGAGGAGGCCACACTGCCAAAGGTCATTAAAAATATCTCCGAACAGTACAAATGAGCTTAAAAATTACAGACAGAATGACACGCAGTATTTTGTTCACATCACTTACCGCTTACCTCTTTGACATGTCTAAACAACTGACTCGTTGTTTCAAGACATTTTATGCAGCTGCAGTCCATAATGGCATTTTCGCTAGTAACCAATTCCCCAATTGTTGACCAGATTTTTATGACTACCTGAGTATAAGCTAAAGAGGTATTGCTGCATTTTAGTTAATTATTCTTTGGCCCTATTAAACAGCCCCAGGCCCACCCCATGACACATTTTATTTTATCTTATCAACTAGTCACCAATTTTTTTTTTCACTATTAGTTGAAAAATAGAGCACATAGGTTATGGTTAAAAAAAAAGGATTCTTGCATTTGAAACTTGTGCTGGATGCGGTCACACGTCATAGTACAAGTCATTGAGCTCCAATCTTGTATACTGTCTTCGGTTAAAAGACTCCATAGCTTTCCTTGCTACCAGTGCAATAACAAGGGTCAGGAACACAAGTCCCACCACCACAGCTACCTCGAGAGTGCTCTTCAGTGTCCGCTGGTGGACAGTGTTTCTTTTGGGAGGGCTTGTGTGGCCGGGCTTAGTGGGGGGTGGGGCTGGTGGAGGAGGAGCCATCAGCATGGACTTGGTTTCCTCGGCTGTGGTTCGTAGCGGTGGACTGCTGGCTGCAGAGCTTTGGGTCACCAACAATGTGGGAGTCGCCGCCGTTGATGTCGGAGTTGAGACCGTCGCTTTCATCGTGGTGGCCCAAGTCCGCGGATTCGTCTTCGGCTTTCTGGAAGCTGCTCTGTGAGGGATACCTGGTGGTCTTGTAGTAGAGCTTTGTCTTGTATTAGCTGTAGTCAATTTCAAGTGATGTTTGAAAGGGAATATGGTGGTTGCAATGGTGGTACCTAGTCTTATATTATAAGGAGATGGCTTCATGGCTTGTTTCCTTGTTGGTTTGTTGTGGTTTTTGATATTCTTATTTGGTTTTGGGGTACTTGTGGATAAAAATGTTCGTGTCTCTGTTTTCAATGTAGTTGTGATTGTTGTCGCTACCATAGCTTGTAATGTAATAGCTGTTGTTTCAGGTGTTGTTGTTTCTGTTGAGCTAGTGCCAGTTTTCATTTCAGTAGTCAGGGGTGACTGCACAGTAGGTGTTAATGCTAATACTGTAATTGCTTTTTGTATAGAAACATTGATTGGTCTGATGGGCATTGCTACCTGTGTGCTTGCGGTAGTATTTTTAATGGTAGTAGGATCAGCATGTAAGCTGGAGATTGGTGATGTTATAGTCAAAGCTGTTGTAGCTGATTCTGTAGTGGTGGTGGTTGGTTGACTGTTCGTAAGAGTAGTGGCTGGCTGAGTATTATTTGTAGTAGTACTGCTTGGTTGTGGTGTTGTAGCAGTAGTAGCTGGCTGTGTAGTAGTAGCTGGTTGTATAGTAGTAATTGTTTGTCTAGAACTAGCTGGCTGTGTAGTAGTAGTAGTAGTAGTAGTTGGCTGTGTACTAGTAACACTTGGCAGCGTAATACTAATACTTGGCTGTATAGTAGTAGGTGGTAGTGTAGTAATAGTAGTAGTTGTTGGTTGGCTAGTAGTCACTGGTTGTGTAGGAGTAGTGACAGTAGTAGTAGTTGGAGTGTGTGTGGTGGCAGCCGGTGTTGAAGGCGTGGTGACGTAGGTTGGCTTTGCAGTTACTGTGATTGTTATGCTGTGGGTAGTACTTGGCTGTGTGGGGGCTTTTGTGGTAGTTAAATGGTTCATGGATGGATAATCCACACCTAAGAAAGAGAAAGTGACAGACTTTATAAATAAAATAATGGAGGTCTAAGAAACCTACTGTGTCAACAGAAAATTATACAGTCAGTCATATTTTTTTATTGATCACGAATGGTCCATGTGGTTGTTTATAAAAAAAAAATAAAGCAAAGAACATTTATGTGCTGCTGTTGTTACCTGTAAAAATGTTATAGCTGTTCACTCCATTCATGGGAATCAGAGGACAATCTTCTTCTCTTTCACAGTAAAATAAGTAGCAGTTTTCGCTCCCACTCGGCTTATCAGGTCTGTATACGGCCCAGTTGCATTTAAAAACTGCAGGGAAATAAAAAAATGGAGGATTATTGATTATTGATTGTATTTATCAGCCTTGGCCCAGTGATATCCTTCATAGCATGAATAATTAATCACAACTGGTCAACCTGTATGACAATTTTAACAGCTGACTGCTTTTATGCAAATCCTATTGGTATCAGTAGTATTACTGTTCTACAACCTTCTTGGGAGCAGCAGTCAAGCAGACAGGCCTGCTGGGAAAGACTGGTGCGGGCATCCAGAGCTGTAGTCCTTGCCAGGAAGGCGGCACTGGCGTTGACGATCAGATTGGTGCGCTCCTTGGAGAAGCACTGCTTAGTGGTGGTGGCCAAACTGGAGGAGCACAGAAGAGCCAGGCTGAACACCAGGCCCACTCCCATGTTCATGGTCCAGGAGGGTGTCACCGCATGTGCGGCAGCCTCAGCCCACACTGGAAGAAACGACTGTAGTGGGTAGATTCAGGATGTCCTAAGGAAGAGAGTGTACTTTAATATTCATCCAATAACAATACAGGTTAGTGTACAGACAGGATTGAGCACGAGTATAGCCTGGATGGGGAAGCAGGCCATCATGAGGCATACCCTGCTGGCAATTCAGAGATGCCAGGTATCCTAAAGGTATGTCCTGCAGGATTAAACCAGAATAAACCTAATGGAGGGAGAGGGAGAATCTACAGGTACCTCATACTGAGCAGAGGTGGGATTTCAGCCCCTGACCCTTGAGTTCTGAAGCAACATTGAACGACCCTGGTGTGCCATTGAACCATCCTGGTATTATTAATATAAAACTATTACCAGTAATTACCAGTAGGGGGCAGTGTGTGGCTCTGTGGGTTAAAAGAGCACATTTCATGCTACAATTAAGACAATGTAGTTTTTAAAAACACCACTGGAAAACACTTAGTCATTTGCATTCAGTGTGCCAGTATATTGGTGGGGGGGGGGAAGGTTGCTGTGCCTTAAAGGCATCTGGGTTTGTTTAGCATCTAGATGAAAAATAAAATTTCAATACATGAACTACATATGACTACATATGAAGAAAACCGTTTCATATCAATGGCATCGCCTGCCGGATTTAACGACAAGAATGTGGCCTCCTAGCTCATCTCAGGAAAGACAGCATCTCTTCAGGAAGGAGGCATAAATTAAGGGGTGTCTGTGTCTCGAATGAATGTGTGCAGGAGGCCTCAGCACCAGCACTGCAACATCCTCCTAGGGTGTCTGTGAAGTCCCGGGAGACAGTTCAGCTTAATGTCTTTTGGTAAACAAACAGCAGGATGAATTGGTAGAAGTAAAAATTGCTTTGGGGGTTGGGTGTCTGTTAAAAGCAACAGAGTTTGCACCCCACCCCCAACCCCCATTCCACATGCATGGAGTCCTGGATGTCGTGCTGATGTTCCTCTCTCTCACATGCATTTCCACTAGGCACTTCTGACATGCCCCCCAGGGTAAGTTGGCGCGCTGTCCCAAGTCGGTGCGCCTTACTCCAGAGTCTGTGTTTCATTGTATCCGCTCCAGGTCGCCATGACCCTTATTGGCTAAATTGCTTACGGGTAAGTGAATGCCTGGTTCAGCTCCGAGTAAAATGAACATCACTGCATTTCCAATTACTACACCAGAGGCTGCCAGCCTGGTACTTACCAGCAGCGAGTGCTTGTTAGCAGTCTCCCATGAGGTGTGAAAATGCCTCTCCGCACAGTTCAACACGCTCTCTCCCACACCTCGGGGCAGAACTTCGCCCCCGTTTCCAAACACCTAAAAGGCCGATACTTATTATTACTACCCAGTTACGTGATATACGGAACAGTGGAGCCTGCAGTGTAATTTCACTATCACACATTTCAAAGGATTCAGGGAATCCCTCACCATCACAACACCCTGCACAGCATATAGCGATCAGGCTATATTTCAGCAATACAGATTTAAAAAAATAACCATCTTACATGAAAACTAGTTAACATATGATCTGAGATGATAACAGAAATGTAGGTAACTCTTATTTATCAAGGACATTTTTTCCCCGACGACAGATTCTCCAGACGAAGATGTTTCGTTACAGCGCCCTTGTCACACAAATAAGCTACAGATCGTATAATGCGATGTGGCTGGGGGCACAGACACATCTCCAATTAGATCATAAGGACGCCGGCTTTCTGTCAGCGTAAACAATTGCGCAGTTACTACTCAGTACATCGACGTAAGGCTTTCCCCGACCCTTTCTTTAGAATCGAGAGAATAACAATAACCCCACTATTCAGTAACACACGACGCACGATCTAACACGTGTTAAATCATATATAATCTTATATCATTACTGAAATACACATCATCGGTCGCGGTTCCTACCTTGTTAATATTGTGGGAGTACTCCGTGTACTGATGCAGGTATCATCCTATGATAATGTTTTTTTTATAACTCTGGGTTGTGATTAGTTTTTTTCCACCCCCGTAATACAGACCTTCCTGTCATAAATTCTAGGACATCATCACTGCGCTGTCCTCCGTCAGCCTCTCGCTCTCCTTGTCATTATAATGAAATACATTATATCTGACATCGCTTCCAAACATAGACGAATAAACACGGGAAGACAGTGCGCCGTTATTTAAACAGATATATCAGGGTGACGAAACGCTGCCCCCCGCAGCGCTCAGCGACGCCGCCGTGTCCCCGTTTCCCCGCACGGAAAGAAGAGGCTGTTTTTCACGCCGGACTTGCGGTCCGTGTCACAAAATCGCGAAAAGGCGCCCGAAACCTTGGCATCATTCCGGCGTTCCGCCGCAGAAAGCTGGCCGCAGGCTGGATTGCTACCCGAAGCCTGGTGCCCCGATCACCGTTGCGTTACAGCCTGCTTCCTCGCTGTGTCTGGGTGTATCTCTTTTTTTGTCTCTTTGTCCTCGACATTTAGTAAAGGGGGGGCTTGACTGTAGGCCACCTTTTCAATCCTGCCGCCACATCCCAGATCACGCTCGCCCTTCCGGAGGGGGCCGGTGCGGCGGTCGCTACAATTTACACCGGGACGCATCTTCAAACCCATCAATTTCGGAAATTAATAAACGCGTCGCATCGGAAGAGTAACGAATCGCAAATGCCCTTTTGGGGCGAAAAGGTGAAAAAGTAATCACAAACACCGGTTTTGAAAATGTTTACTGTGACATTTACATTGTATTGCAGTCACGTACCAAGATATGGCTGGAATAATTCTAGGCTTTGTTTACTTCCGTGCACCTTTTGCAGCCAATCCACATTCAGCATATGAGCTTTAGGATCAGCTTTTGTGTGTAAATATTTCAAGCATCCACCACACACAACACCCTCCAACGAGCGTTTACTGCCGGATCAGTTCCTTGAAACACTGCAAGCCAAACAAAATCTGTATACATCTTAAACTATTTAGAAGATGCTTTTGAGTGACATACATTAATGAGAAAATAGCAATTGCAGGGTTAAGGAGCTTGCTGAAGGACCCGATGGTGAAACCCTTACAACTTCAGGGGTGTGAAGCAGTAATGGCCCAGTCACAGCCATAATGTCCCCTTCCACTGAACCACACACTGCCTCAGTACCATTCTGAAGCTAAACTCCAGTTATAAAGGTAATTATACTGGGGGGGAAAAAATCCTGAAATACTGCTCCATCTACAACATGGACTATCAAGAATATCTTCTATAATAGCAAGAATATCTTATATAACATTCATTATTGAAAAATCAAAGGTACAAAAATCAACAGTCTATAATGGGTAAAGACCCACTAAGGTGTTTAAAAAAAATAAAAACAGCAGCATCCTATTGAAGAGTAGTTGATGATGTGGGGTTCAGGTTTCCATCCTCTCAGGCCATACCCTGATCTTCCATCTCAACATCTTGAGGAGCTTCTTTCTTTGCCTCTCTTTTGGTAATGGTGGAGGGGGTGGCCTTCTTTGCGGGCTCCACTTTAACTGTGAGGGAGAGAAAGGCAGAACGTGCTGATGATGGGCAACAGCAGGCGTATGGCATGCCCGGCTACAGCACGCACGGTGATAAAATTGAGGGAATTATTCTATAAGAATATAACTAATTGATATGAGAACTGACAGGCTCCAGCAGGACAGGGTCATCTAAGCGGGACAGATAGAGGGAGCAGACAGAGACGTAAACGGCTCTTATTTACGTCTGGCCTTCTAGAAGGACAAGGACTAACCAGCTGACTAGAGCAAATGTTAAACATGTGGTTGTCACGGAGATGGAAGGTACAGAGAGAGGGGGGAGATGCCCAAAAGGGCTATAAAAGGCATAGAGCGGATACATATGGTTGAGCTCCTTACTGTACATGCTGAATGTATGTCAGAATCTGTCGGAAAATAAACTTGGACCTGCAACTCCTCCACGTCTCAGCTGTGAGTCTCTGCTCATCCACGGGCCCTGGCGGAGACAGCGATCTCCAACACCGGCTACGGCACGCCCGGCTACGGCACGCAAGGCTATGGCACGCCCGGCTACGGCACGCAAGGCTACGGCACGCACGGCAGACTTGTTATCATAGTCCTGCTATGGCCTTGAATTACTATACACCTTCATGCACCAGATAACTCTCAAAGTGTAAAATAAACAGGGCTAAAATCATACACTTGCATTCCACCCAGAAGTTCCTCAGGCCCTGTGTTTCCTGGGACAGACTCCAGGCTCACCAGGTACCTGGAACTGTATACTGGGTAAGCCGACATGGAACACGGAAGGACTGACAGATGGGAAAACGTTACAACTTAGATACACAGTATCCAATGAGAAAGTAAAAGCTAAGACAACTAAAAGCTGTAGGTCGGTACCCATCTTCCAGGCAACCTGAAGGCTTCCAGGTAGCAGGCAGGCATGGAGCCACAGAAGGCCCCTCATTTAGACCGGTAAGCCATCACGTGGCAGGCGAGAGGCACCTTCCATGGCCGCCTTGGCCTGCTCCATGTGCTGCAGCTGCTTCAGCAACTTGCGTCGCTTCTTGCCGGACAGGGTGATATTCGCCCGTGGGCTGGAGCTGGCAAAGGGGAACACACAGCGTATTCAGGGCATCCCCATGTCCAACGGCCAGGGCAAGTGGGTCCGAAAACACAGCCAGTATACGGTTAGTGGTGTGATGTGCAGTTCATATAGATCACAGTAAGGACTTTGATCCAATTTGATTGCAAAATGCTTTCAGAGAATATTCAGACCCATCAGCTTTTTGCAGACCTTGCTGTACCGTGGTTATTTCAAGACAGACTGATTCGATTCTTCCTGACATCAACTGACAATATGACAAAAATCTGTTCCCAATCCGTCTGAAAGTTCTTAGGAATTATGTGTGCAATCTGCTAGAGTGTGGGCATGGATTTCTAAACCGTACACACAGATTACAAATTTATTTTGTAATCTGAACCCAGAAGGGCTCGGTAGTTTTTCCAATAATATTATTATTTTTGTTATAAGAACAATAAAAAAACCACGTAGATTACACCCTATATTGTTTAAAAAGAGCATTGCAATTTATTTTTCCATCTCAACCGGTAATCATCACTTATTTCTATATTTTTTTTATTGACTTTTAACCGATATCTGGCATATTGTTACATCCCTAGTTATTAGTCAAGGTTTGGGCAGTATAAGGTTAATAAGGCATTCCACAGCATTTTGAAATCCTTACGACAAAATTAGCTAGGACCCCCAACCACCACCCGCTCAGTGATTTGTCGCAAAGATTTCAAAATACTGCTTTTTTGCTTTTCAAAATACCATATACCTCGGTAAGATGTCTGGATAGTATGAAAAATTGCATATTCAGGTACCTCCGGCCCTACTCATACAGCTGCTCACCATAACTACTACAACAGAATATGTTTCCATCGGAAATGCAAAGTCTTGGGAACACAAGGTGTCTTGTGGAGTGCCTCAGGGTTCTGTACTTGGACCCCTTCTTTTCATGCTGTATATGCTTGCCCTGGGTGGTGTTATAAATCGTTATGGGTTATCATTTCACTGCTACGCCGACGATACACAACTCTACATGAAAACA
>JAODKN010000063.1:26814738-26825469 GCA_026774425.1 Petrocephalus zakoni
CCCTCCCTGATCATCTGAGGGCACCACAGACTACTGAGCACTTTAAAAAAGCACTTAAAACATTCCTGTTTAGCAGAGCATATTATTGACCCCAGTAGCTGTTTTCATCTTTTATTTTGTGTTTTTATGATGCAAGTTTTGTGTTAGGTTTGTAGTTTTTACCATTTTCTAGATGTATTTATTTTTTATTAAATTATTTTATGTTAGTTTTATCTTAGTTTGTTACTTTTTATGACAATGTTTTCATTCTGTGGCACTTTGAGGTTGTCTTAAATGTGAAGTGCGATAATAAATTTTATATGTATTATTATTAACAATAACTATTCTTCTTCTACTGTTCCATCATTGACCACTGATCTGTGACAGTCCATGCTGTCACCTACTGGAAACACCTAATCAATTATCCTGCACATGCACGGTCAATGCGCAAGGTTTCTGATAGACATGGAAATCTGGGCTACACCCGCACTGACTGTGGTCATCCACAGCCAGCCCCCAATGACAAACTTCACATCACATCCCCCCATCTGCAACCAAAAGGGCACACGGAAAAGTGAAGTATGAACTGGCTTTTAAAGCAGCCTGTGCAGGACTCTTGGCCCCAACCCTAACCCTCCAAGGGCTTGACAAGCCTGAATACCCAACTGTGCTGAACAGTAAGCTCTGGGACCTTTTCCAGTTCTGTGCTTTGACACAACTGCAGATTTTTGTTCTTTGCCATGTACTGTAAATTGTGGAACATCTGCATATGTACGAGACAGATGTGTGTCATTCCAATTCATGTCGATTACAATGAAAATGTCCAGATGGACTTGTAACCCTAACATTTCAAGATGAACATTAACTGATGGCTTCAGTAATGGGGTTACGGAAAGAGATGGTGTACTCACATTCTTTTCCTCAGGTGATGAGCAGTGATCAGTCCTTCATCAACCACCGCTCCTACGATCTTGTGCTTCGACTTCTTTTGCTTCTTTAGAACGCGCCGGCGTTTAAAGAGTTTTTTCCCGAGTTCCTACAACAAAGATAAGGTGTACATATGCAAAATTAGTACAAATATGCCCATGATACGTGATAACCCAATAGTGAGCAACATTCCATGTCATTTAAATAAAAAACGTCTGTTTGTTAATTACGAACATGCCCCCGAAAACCAAGTAATATACCTCCATGCTTTTTCATGATCTATAAAAAAAATCTAACCGGTAAACTGAACAGCTAAATCAGCCCCCAAGAAATAACGCTACTTGGTGGGTAAACAAGAATCCCGCAATTGAAAGTTACCGCAAAATAGGGCACTTATTCTGTAAAAAATAAGAAAGAGAGACTTTAAAAATAAGCACAACTACATACTGACAGAAAACATTTAAAGATAACCATTAAACGTACAGTTTTTGGTCTGTTGATCTTGCCTCCGGGAGCCATGCTTTCTACAACGTGGGTGCACTTCCTGTTCTAATTCCGAGTTTATGATTGGCGAAGCCGCGAAAAAATCCCGCCACGCCATTGGATATTGGTGTGCCAATCACACACGTTCACCTCTTAAAAAAACAACCAGTAAAGAGCATGCAACTGCCACTTAATTCCAGCATTATAGATTGTTACCAATCCTTACGCGATTTCCATGAAGGCAACTTTGTCAATTAAACGTAAAATTGCAATTTGATAAGTCATTAACTGATGAACTGAATGTCCAGCGAACAATTCATTTGAAAATTTTAGAAAATAGTAGGTCTTTGGTTTCCGGTTTTAGTTGCCGGAACGATGAATAATTCTTACTATAAGTAAAGAACTGTGTGATGGAGGCATATTTTGTACGCATTTTAAGCATTGCTTGCACATTTCAGTCCCAACAGTGTTTAACAAGTGTAATTGGAAAGGTATAAATCAATCAACATAAAAGGATGCCTGTGAAATCTAATTAACAGATAACCGTAAGTCACGTAAAACACTAATTACTGGACTTTAATCACATTCTTCAGACAAGTAAAAGCTCAAGCAACATTCTAGAAAATTTTTACGTCAAGAACCACTAGATGGCGATGTCGTTCATATGATTTGTTTTCCGGGGCCGCAAAAGAGACGCTGTATCAGTCATTTTAATTGCAATTCATAATATTTATCACAGGATGGCAGTGTTGACTAGAAGGATGCATCTAAAAAAGTATAACTCCGCATTTAGACTTGAATATTCTAATATATTTTAATAAGGCTTATCTCTGATCTAATTCTCTCTGTACGGACCACAAAATGAAAATACACAAAATTTTAAATTCACTTGTAAGCAAGAAAAATTCAAGATAAGAAGCAGACCATGGTAATCGAGAACACCAGCTGAATATTAATGAAGGGGCTTACCAAAGCTGAATGCAAGGTGATCATTTAGGGCAGTGTGAGACTCAGTTGGTTAGGCCGCTGTATCTGTAACTGGGAGGTCCTCTCTTTGAAACCCATGTCCAGGAGAGTGATTTTACCATTGGGCCCCCGAGCAAGGCCCTTAGTCCCTGTTGTTCTCCTCATTTGTACGCTGCTTTGGATAAAAGTGACTGCCAAATAAATAAACTGTAAATTCAAAATCAAATGGGTCAAAAACATATAACAGGCATTTGCCTTTAACACATTGTTAATGTAAATCAAAGCTACTTTGCAGATTATTCAAATTTGATGTTTTCAAAAGCATGGGTGGGGGGTGGGTGGTGTTTAGATGGAAATGCAAAGTTAATAAGTGGGAAAATTAATTTAAGAAAGAATATGAAATTAAGCAGACGCCACCACAGCATGGGAATAATCTTGCAGTCTTTTATCACTTCATGAAAGCCCCTTTTGAAAATGTTGCACCATTAAATGTTATTATTCAATAGATATAAATGTTGATTTCTCAAATGTAATATTGCACATAAAACATATCTAAGACATATCTAAATCCAGTAAGGGCTTTAAAAATGATGCAAATTACATTTATAGCAAGGAGGCTTTGTATTTATGAGCAGTTTTACATGCATAAGAGTTAATTCAGTGGCAATATTTTCCAGCATGTGTGAGAAAATAGTAAAACTATACGGAAACAGTAATGGTTTCAGAATTAGATTTGATACAATGAGAAGCAGAATTTGACCTTTTATAGGAGTTAAAACATTATTTGGAATAGATTTAAAAGTTCTTACACTTTAAGCGTTTGGATTATGGTGTGGCATTTTCCCAAGGAACTCATTGCAAACTTCACAACGGTGAACCTTGAGGTCATTTTATGGAACTGGCTGCAAATTCAAAAACAATAAAATCTTTTAAGTTATGCGCTCATTTATTAATGATGTAATAAAACAATAAATAGATAGAGTCAATCACAGTAACTTAAGTTACATTGGATAGAAAAAAGTTTAGAAGAGATAATGTTATGTTTTCATAATAAGTGTTCAGTTTTACGATCTTATGTTAAACAATCTCATTTGGTTTGAATACTTTTTGATTTATATGTAGGAAATCATTAAAAAAATTTTGGTCTCTTTTGTCTTGCCAAGTTTGCTTTTGTAGAATATATAGAGTGAGTATAGTGGGTGAAGCTACATATATATGGACAGCATTTCCTTGACAATGTATCACTGAGGAGTTCTGGTGCCACTTTCCATCTTGTCCCCTCATTTGAGAAATTAAATGTTTGAGATTTATATAATAAATAATTCCGTCAACTCTTTGAGATACAAAAAAAAATGCATAACAACAATTCACAATAAGACTTAGCTGATAATATACAGCTGTATAGTCATTTTGAAGGCTTCTAACTTCATCTTCCCCTGGCAGGTTTTTAGATTTTATATTTCTTTGTTTCTACAGGCAAAGATATTCAGTTTTGTTCTGTGGTTTTAAACACTATTCTACATATTTTGTTAAAGCAAGGAAAATATTATATATCATATGTAGAAAATTATTAACATACACAACACGCTAGATATATGTATCTGAAGATTTTGTTGTGTGCTTATGAAATTAGGGCATTGCAATTTGTTTAAATGTAACTGGGCTTTAAAGCTTATCTATATACATCTGCTTCATACAACAGGAACCACAGGAAAAGATTGCCATGGAAACAAATAAACTGGGGGCTGCACAAGCCTTCGGGGCTGGAGAACTTGGAAGACATAGATGCAGCATAAGAATGACAGAGGATTTGTTAACGCAATGAAAAATGCAATGCTGGGATACGAGCGGCCTGTGGCAGTGGCTCTGGGGGACCTGCAGACGTGCCACGCTTTGTGAACTGGGAGGGACCAAAAACGCGGACCATCCGTGGGTCCCCGAAGGCCCAGGTTGGCATTGGCCTATGGCAGAATCAAATGAGTTTGAAAAATACTTGCGTTGAAAATGTCCACTAATGTCTTCGCTTCTTGTGAGATCTGGAGTCAAATTAACATATTGTTATTCTGCAGAAATGTAGATGGAGTTTATTTAATAAAGAAAAATAGATGGTAAATAATAAATAAGAGATCATAAAGATTATTGATAAATTCACTGAGCACTGGCGTCCCCTGCCAGGGTATCCATGTCCATATCGCTCCCCCTACTGGCCAACACAAGAAGACCCAGTTTTGAGCTTGCCAAATGGGACATGAAGGACTCTGCAATCACGAGGGGAAGGTTCATACCTCCCTGTATGCGGAGAGCCCAGTACAGTTTATCCACTAGCTAATACCATCCATACGGTGAAGCATTGTAGTGGCAGAACTGAATCCCATCTGAGCAAATACCTAAAGAATTGACACTGACACTCTCTGACAGTCTGACAGAGGTTGCAGAGGGCCTGCACTGATGAATGGGAGAAACTGCCAGCTGTACAGTGTGCCCACGAACGGTCACCTCCGTAATCACTGCTAAATGTGGTGCTACAACGTGCTAAACACGGAGTCTGAATAGTTATGTACATGGCAGATTTAAGTTATTTTAAATAAATTGGCAACAAATTCCTAAACTTGTTTTTACATTCAACTGATGGATGAAAATAATAATTTCACTCAATTTCTAAATATCTACTGTGCAACAGTGTTTGGAAAAGATTGAGGGGCCTGAATACTGAAGACATCGTATATTTTGCATACATTTATGCCGCTTACTGGAATAACTCAACTTCTAGAGTACAACAGTATTACCACTTTGGAGATTCGGAAAGCAGCAACTGCTGGCTTATGAGTCTAGGTTGTAAATTGTTTATTTTACATGATGCCTTATGCTGCTTAGCACTAACTGCTTTCCCAAAATGATGTTCTCCTCTGTGAAAGCAAACCGCCATGTAAGCTTTATGAGATCATGCTCATTAAAATCTGATCAGGTAGGGCGCTGAGGTAATATAATGGACATGGTACTTTGGGCTAAAGTGAAATGTCTCATACAGGGCCAGTCTGTGTCCAAATGAATGAATCAGCTCTGACCAGATGAGATCTGAAAGAAGTGAGCAACACCAAACATCACACTGACGTTATCATGGAAACGGTGCAAGAACGGCTTAGCAGTGGTAATGGCCTGTCCTCATAATCAGAAGCAAACCTGAATGTGTCAAACAGCATGTCATTTATTGGTCACCATGGAACTTCTGCTGCTGGAGGTGAACACAGGACTACAGTACCTGCTTGGAAGGATGTCGGCTCTCATTGTAATGAGTGTCATAAGATACAGTAGTTGTGTATATCGAGCGCTGTTCTGGGAAGGGCCAAGATCCTTTCAAAAAGGGTTTGGAATCCATTTTGAAATGCCGAGGGCAGTCGGGTTGGTCTTGGAAAATAGAGTCTGTGTATTAAAAGTCAGGACAATTCTGTAATTGATACTGCATTATCCATAAGAGAGAAACAGCATTAGACATTTACTAACCAGAGAAGCATGTTGGATAATCAAAAGAAAACATATGATCGATGTTTAAAAATGACTAAAACAAGGACCCACTAAATAGAAATAAATAGACAAATGAGCTAGTTCCTAAAACAAAGACCTCCTTTGTTACATTGTGAAGCATTTGTCCTGGGAACACCCCAGACAATGAATCCCTCATCCACAAAAACCTCTGGTGTAAAAATTTCAACGACAGGGATTGTCACAAGTCATTCCCAGATGAACGCTTTTATCTGGGCAGCATAAACTGATGATTCAGATATTGTTTCACGGTGAAAACTCGAAATCATTGCGAGTGTAGCCATTAACCATATTTATTGTGTCCCGTCAGGCCAAGTGTTATGCTAGATTCAGATGGAAGAACAATTTTCATGGGTTTGAAAATCTGTGACTGAAATGGGAAACAACTGAAGAACAAAAGCAATGTCAAAAAACCCTGATTATTGACGGATTTGTTGTGTTTTAAGTGAAAGGGATAAAGCATTTCTGGAATCCCTCAAATAAAAGTGAAATTCTAAAGTTTTAAGTAATGACTTCAAGGGATATTGTTTTTGTCATGAATCACTTCTACGGCATAGGGTATCCATGAAACAAACAGTTTACTTTATCTAAATTATTTTCAGTCTTTGTGCTTCTGAAATAGATCCGAAAAGACTCTCACAATACGACCAGCACTCACCCCCTTGTTTCCATGGCAACGTATCACGGCAAACAATGCATTTAAAAGCAAGGCAGTTCACTATGGAGACCATAAGAAATTATCTTATCAGATGCTGGTGGCTCACATTTTTTGCATAACAGTGCAAATATGATAAAGTACATGCAAAAGGGAAATAGCTGGTGGATCATGTTGGCAGTACTTCTAGCTATCCTACCTGTAACTACCTGTAACTTGACATGAAGCCCAGCGTTCTTGGAATACATTGTAACACATTCATACAGCATGATAAACACGGCTACAAAAAAAGCATTAAGCACCCAGACGGAGTGCTGGAAATGAGCCTGCACGTGCTGAAAGGTTGTGCGACTGTATCGCAGTGATTATAATATCAGGTCAAATGGACAACAGAGCAGTACAGGCACACTGCTGACCCCAAACCCTCCCCCCTCCCGGAGAAATGTGATGATACGGTGACGATGTGGAAGGGAGTCGTACAGCCGCCGTATCCCCTCCTGCGGCCAGTCAGCCCACAGCTGCTGTAACTGGCCCGCGAGATCCTGCAGACTGGCACTGGGTCTGAGTTGACGTCCGAGCTGATCCCATACATGTCCAATTGGGGTAAGATCGGGGGACCTGGCTGGCCATGGGAGGACCTCAGCATAACAGAGGCAGTTCATAGATACACATGCCATGTGTGGATGGGCTTTGTCTTGTTTAAAGACTGTAGCAGGGTGCTGTCTCAGGAGGGGTAAGACATACGGATGCAGGATGTCACTGACATAGGGCTGTGCCATCAGGGTCCCCGGAAACACTACCAGCGATGACCAGAAGTCATACCCTATGGCTCCCCACACCATGATGCCAGGAGTAAGGCCGATGTGTCTCTGCACAACATTGGCAGGATTGGTCCTCCCCTCTCAGCGCCGCCCTACACCAATGCCATCATCATCCGTGGTAATCATTCTACTCTAAAAAAAAAAAAAATAATAATAAAAAAAATAAAAGGCATTCTATTCTAATGCAGATCCCAGATTCATCACTGAACATGGTACGATGCCACGCGTCATCTCCCGGTTACAGCACCACTCAAAATGCAGCCATCTCTACGCTGGTATTAAAGGCAGCCTGTGCATGGGACAGTGAACCCAGAGTCCAGCTGATGTACGTGGCTGAGACATGGTGCTGGATGACACGGGGTGTTGTAGAGAATCCAATACCCTGTGTCTGGATGGCAGGCGCAGATGTCATGGGGTCTATAATGGTTGGTGCACAATATGGAGATCCTCCCTGTGGTCTTTCTTGGGCGACCGGAACCTTCACAACATGTGGGTGCCCTCAGGTGCCCATTGGTTCCAAGTCGGGCGACTGTGACATACGCATGGCCCACATGCTGAGCAATGGCACAATACGGCCTCCCGGCCTCATGCAGACCCACAATGGGGCCCCTATCACACTCTGTCAAGTGCTGGTAATGCATTATGAAGGTAAGTGTCACGCAGTGTAATGACTGCTTTAATTATATCGACATTTGTAGTGGGGAGTAACTCTTGCATGATAGATACGGCCCAATAGCAGCAGCTAGCTAATATTTCCTCTGTTTTTCGCTTCCTGCACACTGGACTCTATAGGCACCCAGGAGACATACAGCTCACTTGCGCTTCTAAAACTCCGGCCCTCAACCGTGCCCACTGCTTGATTTAATTTCCCTGTAATCATGTTACCTCCATGGAACCTAACGGATTATCTGAAACAACAAGGGCGACGGTATCCTCAGCCGTATCGTATTCCCAGCTGAGGAATATCAAAAACGATTAAATGGAAGCGGCTAAAGTGCTTTGGAGCTGCCTGTCAGTGGTATGAACATGACCTACTTTGTATGAGCTGTGGGTCATGAAAACAGCTCATACAACAGTAACTATAGCTATGTGGCTTTAAGGCCAGACTGTCCAAATGCATAAGATTACATCAGCGATATCGACTTTTATAAGCAGCTGACAGGAGATCTTACCTGGTGTTTTGGAAGTGATTCTCCTTGAGATAGATTACATACCGGAATCATAAGGGATATAACACCCCCCCACCCAAAAAAAACAAAAAGTCTGGCAGATCTTTGAGACACAGTACAGATCACACAACCCACTAAGACAAGCTGGGGGATCAAAGGATCAGAGGAATGTGAGTAAGAATCATTTCGATTAGCCTGTCTATACATCACATTATTTAAAATGACTTTGCACCACAAATTGCAGTATGGCGACTAGGCTCCTGTCTGCCTTACATGTGCTGAGCGCTTTCTCCCGTCTTCCATGACATGGAGGTGTAGAAATATTTATCGAAGCCACTGTGGGGATTCCGTGTGCACGTCGTTTGGAAATCATAGATGTGTTTTTCACTCTGCATGTGGCACTTTTCAAACATGCCTCTGTGTTTCTGCTGTCAGTTATTATGTGTCACCTTCTATTCATAGGCTGACATATGCGCTGCTTTGCTGGGGTTGGGGTCTGGACTCATTTAAAGAACTGGCGTACCCAGTCTGATGCTAATATATGCACTGTAGATGTTTTAGAGATGCTGTCCTCTCATATTATCCCCATTAGGTTTATTTTGCTAAATTAGCATTTTGCGGTTCCCCCAGGCCCAGCGGCCATGGTGCTGGCTTCTCAGGCAAGGTGTGTCGCTATTTTGAAACCTCTAGAACCGGGGTTGGGCTTCGCTGCATCCATCCCCCTGTGCGTGGATTGTGGGCTCTCCACTCTCGGTAGGTTCTCGCCACGGCAAAGCGTGAGCCTTGACATTTCAGAGATCCCCTGCCTCATTTGTCTGCCCATAATGATTTGGCCCTTGTTAAATTCACCCACATCTTCACCCCTGTCCATTTCTACTGCATTCAACACGTCAGTTACGAGTACTGAATGTTAGCTTACCATCTAATATATTCCAGACCATAACATGCACGTTTTCTAAGAGATAGTCAGTATTATTGGCTTCACATGGGAGTGGTCATAATGTTTCGGCTCATCACTGAATTTTCCAAAAGAGACACACGCAAACAGAATGCATGCATTCCGCTTTGTTTTCTACTGACGTTTTTTTATTAACCAGAACAAGTTTATCCTTTAACCTGTCTGCTGACAGGCCTCCTATTTCCATGTCACCAATATTGAAGCTTGAGGTCAGACTAGCGTTAGAAAAGGTACTAATTTCCATGTTGAAGCAAATGAAAGCAGGGTGGGTTCCAAAATGGAGCTGTGACTGTGTGGGTCACTACGTTTGGCCACCCACTCACTCCATGAGGCTCGCCCTGCTACAACAGCCCGCTCACCAGGCCTCGTTGGATAACTCCCTCGACTCTCAGTGAGGCTGTTTTACATGCTGCTTGGAGTGTCCTTATACTTTCTGCCAGATTACTGCGTCCTTATTGGTCTTATCAAAACTTGCCTTTCTCTTCAACTGTGTGCGTGTATAGAGCATTCAGTTGACTGTTTTAACTTCACAGGTGAATGGTCACAGACTCCACATGGACAAATGCATCTGGACCACAGGAATGCACTTCACCTGACCGTTTCTTACATTACCGAGGCTACAAAAGGTGCAGCACAGCACTCCTAGTGGCCAGTGAGCGCTATCACACAGCAACTTTCACACCAACTTCACCATGAACCAAAGGTCTAAGCCAGGGCTGCCCAACTCCAGTACTGGAGGGCCTCAGGTCACCCCACTGGGAGCCCAGATTCTGGTCTGTGAGCAGGCAGGCCAGCACTCAGGAGCAGGAGATGCGGAGGGGGTGTAGCTGGGGTAACCTCAGGTCATCCCACTGGGAGCCCAGACTCTGGTCAGTGAGCAGGCAGGCTAGCACTCAGGAGCAGGATATGGGGCAGCTCTTACAATGCTATTTCAGAATGCATCCTGACATTTACACTCTTACAGTGTTATTTCAGAATGCATCCTGACATTTACACTCTTACAGTGTTATTTCAGAATGCATCCTGACATTTACACTTTTACAATGCTATTTCAGAATGCATCCTGACATTTACACGCTTACAGTGTTATTTCAGAATGCATCCTGACATTTACACTCTTACAATGCTATTTCAGAATGCATCCTGTCATTTACATTCTTACAGTGTTATTTCAGAATGCATCCTGACATTTACACTCTTACAGTGTTATTTCAGAATGCATCCTGACATTTA